>JAVTVY010048676.1:0-20000 GCA_036873755.1 Hanleya hanleyi
TTTTTGGAAGTTTTGGTGATATTCTTGGACGGAATTCCATTTATATGTAAAATATGACACCTGTAACCAAAACGAGTCAAAGATATTTAAATTCGGTAGGCTTGACCATATATCATACTGAAAAGTCGCTTTGGTTAAAGGTGTCATATTTTCATAATATATAAATATGTCAAAATGCTTCAGTGCAAAATCAAGGCCTGTTAGGCCAATAACGGAAAATTCCTGGTTCACAGCATTTACTGCTATTCTTCAATGCGTCAATACTTCATTACAATATGACTATACTGATACTCATTTCTTCATTGCCGCTAATGCAGATGATTACAGCATTGCAACTAAAACATTATCTCCTTTTATTCAAGACATGACCCTGAGCAGGAGATGACGCTTTCCTTTCCCAAGCGATTATGCTTGTGCCAATATGTTTTATTTTGTGGTTACTTCCTCATCTATTGTTACATCCGTCCTGAACTTTTGGCAGAGATTTGGAAATTTCGAATCCGTTGATAAAATAATTTTACTGAACCGTGTTGGCAAATAAATTGTTCATTCATAAGAACATTTGTGGTGACTGCATTACCTCACAATATACCGGCCGGCTCTAAGCGAGACAATAGACCAACGGCGAGTGACACTAGAGAGAAAAATACCCATCTAAAGCGAACACCTCCTTTACTGGTAATCATATTTGTTATGACCCATGGAAATATAATATCACACAGTAGTAGCGTTAATATTAAACGTGTCGCATGGTTAAGTAAAATAGTCCCAGTGATGCCATACTTTTATTTTCGAATGTGCTAGTTGAAAATCAACGCTGTGCTGGGTCGACCCACTGTAGATGGAACTGTCGACAGGGGTGAAAGTACTGTTGTGCTCCCTGGAATCCAGGGAAACAACCCATACATTCGAACGGAGGTGAGGGGAGGTAACCCGATTCGAAAGTTGAATTATCTCCCCTTGGTTCAAAACTCTATCTGACGCCCCTCCTTGAGTTTGGACTTGTCCAACGTCACCCCAAACAACATAAATCACATGACCTCTTGATATTTCAATATGGTGCTCATTGTATTCGAAGGACTATCTACCACCGGGGATCCTCGAGAAGTTGCGAATGGTTGCGTCTAGATGTATCTGTAAGTTCTTTCAACGTTGAAGGCGGGTTTGAGAAGTTCGAAGTGGGAATGGCTCGAAGTGGCTTGGTGTAATGAAGAGTCGTTTACACATGCCTATGTCAGGTGAGATGTTTTATGTATTTGCTCAAAACAAAACACTTTTATTTTCTTCAATGGGCATTCGAAACCACGGCTAACCAAATTGGTTTTGAACATTCCGATGAATATAGATTATCGAAGCTCGTGATCATTTATCTGAAATTTATCACACGAGCTTGACAAAAAACCCATTTGAAAACGAGCTTGCGTGAGTTTCTAATTTAAACCTCGGATGTAATGCTGGGTAATCTACCAGAAAAGTTCAGAGCCTATAAGAGTAGAGTTTTGACCTGGTATGTGAAGATGACAAACAATGCCGCCTGGACTAGTATGTAGAAGGCGACGAGGAAGTAACAAATAATACCGGTAATGACTAATAGGGAAATTGTTATTAATGAAAGTATCCTGTGATTTCCGAAAAAAAAATTAAATTATAAATGCTGTATTGAAGCATTGCAACCGACTCGGATGCGATTATTCCTCATAGAGACAAGCAAGATGTTCAGCGTAAGAGAAATTCTTACCATTTTCACGATGATAGTTATATTCGTTCTGACATTTCGGCCGACGTGGTGCGAGTTTAATCCGACTTGTAACGTTGTCCGTGATTTGGACGACGGAAATGTCACTGACCGTGGAGGCTGGAGAGAACTGTTGGAAGTTAGATCTCAGTTTTGTTATTACATCAGTTGCATTTGAGTGAATGAATGAATGAAAGAATGACTGAATCTTTATTTCAACTCGATAATTCCATAAGCCAGGATTTGTTTACATGGAAGTCGAGTATTATAACAATTTAACAAAGTGAATTAAAACAACAATACAATAAATAAGAAGATACTAAAAGAAGTTCAAGAATAAAATTGCAAATAGAGACAAACCTAAACAAAATAACACTAAAATAATTCAGCATAAAAATTACTAGACAAAATGTCAGCTAGGTTGAACATAAAAACTTGAGTAGATCTGTTAAAACTTTGAAGAGGGAGAACTTAAAACCGGCTTTCTTCAAACTATACAGAATGGGAGACTTGATGATGACCGGAAGAGAGTTCAAAGTATTGACACCGTAAACACTAAATGAAGAGCTCTGTTCTTTGAAAAAAGGGAACACGGAGAACACCAGACGAGTCTGTTCTTGTACGAGAGGTGGCAAGGGTAAAAACAGTAGGAAGATATCCGGGACACAAGTTATTAAAACATTTGCATCTAACATAAATTGAGAGCCAATTCAGTTTTTTATATAGATTTTTGGAAGGAGTTTTAAAATCAGCACCGAGAACAAGTCTCATGGCACGTTTTTGTATCTTAATTCGCAGATCCTCGTCATGCTTATTGCAATTTATCCGAACATTGGCACAGTAATCAAACTGAGGTAAAATTGTAAAAAAAAAATGTTTTCCTTCAGAACAGGGTAAATTAGTTTCCAGTGTATTCAATAAGTAGAGTTTGCTATAGATTTTCTTTGTTATACTTTTCTCATGTTCTGGCCAATTTAAATTACGATCAATCGTGACACCTAGTACTGTCTCCTGTTTTAAATTGTTGATAACATTGTTGTCTACAGAGCATTTTTATTAAGTTTTGATCGTTTCTGGGTATTAGTGACAAGCATAGTTTTCGTTTTTTTGACAAGAACTGATCTTCTTGTCGTCTCACCATTGTGACACTAACCCAAGATCACCTTCTAGTTGGCTTTCCATCTGATATAATATTTTGCCCACAGTGGAAATGGCGGAATCATCAGCAAACATATTACAACCGGACTGCTTTATACATAAACGCATGTCATTAACGTACTAAAGAACAGGGGTCCAAGAATAGACGTTGGGGTACGCCTACATTAAGTTTCGCAGATTGTGATATATGTCCTTTGAAGTTTACACCTCGCAGTCTGTCCGAAATGTAAGATGTGAACAATTGTATACAGTTTTGCGAACAGCCATATATAGATGGTTAATAAGAATATCACGGTTGACAAGATCGAATGCTTTTCTCTGGTCTATAAGTAATTGTCAACATTGCTGCATCGCGAGTCAGTTAGATTTGTTAGCGCAGTCTGACATAAATGAAAGTGTTTTAAATCAGATTCTTTCTCAAATATGAGAGAAGTGACGGCTGAAAATCGAATGACGGACTAGACGCTTGTATTTTAGAAACGTCACTTCCTATTGCGTCTGGCACAAAGGGTGATCATCTCTTGTTGCCACCGTATGGTCCATATTCTCACACCAGTGTTCAGCTGTCGAGGCTCAGAAGTCTGAGATCTGGTTTAATTTAATGTCTGTGAATAATCTTGCGCAACAAAATGTCTTAAATTCTCAAATTTCACCCCAATGAAACACTTCTGACGGGCAGTGGGTCGTGCTGTGCGTCCGGGGGTATTCACCATCTGTGCTCCATACGGGAGAAATCTGCGATTGTAGAAAGATATGGCAATATCCGCTAAGTGAAAAACTTTGAAGCAACCATGCCGTGACGTATGTACCATGCCGTTTTACGTCAATCGGTCACATTCGATGACGAAATGCACCAATCTTCCGATAACATCAATGAGCTCCGCAAACAGTTGTTAAAATCTAAAAGTCAGACAACGTAGATTGTGAGTCAAGGCTTACTAAAACAGGTTGCCATTTGGGACTTTACGTACAGTCCGAAAAACATTCGCGGAATCAAATTGATTTACACGAAATGCTCTCATTTGTGACAATTGCGGCGAATACTTTGTTAATCAATTCTTCACGTTCATATTTCCTGAGTTCGCAGGTAATGGGTATGTCAGGAAACAAACAATAAATCTGGTCTTCTGGATATAAAGCAGTTGTATTACTATTATTATTGTTTGTTTCCTGCATGACTTCAAATTATACCTGGATGAGTGATAATCTCCATTCCCATAATGGGTATGTGTATAATTTATAGCAATTTTATTAATGACGTCGCGCTGACTACCCATCTGCTTCCGTCTTACTGAAAACGAATTCCATATAGCACATTCCTTGTCAGTACCGGTGAACTTAATTTGTTTAAAATGAAATTACATCTTACGATAGCTATGGTCCCATTCATCTTGTTATGGTAAGGTTACGGTTGATAGGAATGGCGTCACCGCTTGGTAGACGTCGAGCTGTACAGATTGGCATTCTGAGTAAGAGTTTGCAAACTATTAATACGGTATCTAGCGAATTCACTATGAGTCGTTTTTATATCTTTTGGTGGAACAGCTCATCTATTTCCATCGGATGTTTTGGCAGAGCTATAACATCATTTGCTATTACACCAATTGTTCTTCGATATTTGCCTCCAGTTTTCCATGTTAAACTGGTGGATGCGGACGTATGGCCATTCCAGTCAAGGTGTCCACATGAACACCAACAATAAAAGCTTGGTTGAGATACAGAACATCAAAGGAATCGCCCCTGTTCCTTGAAATGTCTTTGGGAAGAATTTAGTCAGAATATCCGACTGTGAGTTCATGTGACTTACTGTCAGCTAGCCGACATTTTCCCCAAAATGGCTTGCTATTTCCAGATATTCCGGCGATCCAAATCGAACGCAGGAGAGAGAAAGAATTATGGTTTAACGTCGCGTTGGAATGCAGCATGTCTGACTCACTGGTCCTCGTAGGCATATTATGGAGAGCAAACTGGCATTTATGATTCTCTCTGCGTCATTGTGGAATGGCATATGTGATTCTCTCTACGCCATTGTGACCTGGCATATGCCACCCTTTGCCTGGGTTTTCGATTTTTTTTTCGTTAAATGTGTACTGCATTTTCTCATTATTCGAGTGTTTTTCTTCAATTTATTGATCATCATGGCCATTAGATACAAATGTTTCCCATAGATAATGGCACAACGCCGTAGCAAATTAAAATGCTTGCTTAATCATACCATAGTTCCACATGTATAGCAGAGTTTACAGAACCGTATACGAAAGCTTCTTCAGCATAAATGTGGGTCCAAATATGAGATTAATTAAGCCAAAATATTAAACGTGTGACATCATATAAAAAGATATTGAGTTGGCAGATTGATTTGAGTTCCATGTATGCCCATTTCAAGAAATCTTTGAACTGTAGGAACTCTTGGATCTGGTGGAATGACGACAGGGACATCAGTATCACTGTTAATGGCGTCTTAATAACTAAAATAATCTCTCCCTCAAACCATGGCGATGTACTTTGGCTGATAGACAATATGCTGGTTTCTTCTCTTACAGCCTGGTGGGTACCTACTGAATACAAGTGTTGCCTCGCCCTGGGAACATGGGATTGCGTTCAGCTATTTCCATTATAATCTCCTCGATAACTGTGAGTATAGCTAACCCTGGTAGGCCTGGACGATTGTCACCGCTATATCAGTCCCGGGGCTGTGACTATTTCGCCCCTCATCTCCTCGTTCATCTAAATATTTTGTTCGCCCTAGGCAACGCGGCTGAAACTGTTCAACTTAGATATTTCGGTAAAGCTGTTTCAGAGGTATCAGGGTGCCGTTTGATTGACTGATCTGTCCTCTCTCGGAAACAGATGGGGAATCATTCTCCCAGGCAAAATAAGTTACTTTTTACGTATTGAAAAAAGAGATATGCAAACACAGACGAAAATATCTTCCTGTTATTAGGGTCCGCTCTAGGATAAGCAATATTTCAACGAAATGTTTGGCAGGAAAGCAGGGGAGGATCATCCCACGGATCTTCAGACCAGATACAGCTAAGTGTATTCTTCGTGAAAGAGAGGGATGTCGTGGGGGGATGCTTTGAAGATGACGGTTTACCTGTCGTCAACCTATATTGATCTAATAATTTCTTCAGGTTCCGTGGATGTTTTCTACTCCGTGATTAGCAGTTATTCAGGTGCATTGGCGATTGTATGTGAGTCCGATTCCCCGGGATACCAGAGCCCCACCGAGATGGCAAGAGTCTACACTGGTCCACCGGGTACACTTGTGATCGGAATAGGCCTACGTGGAGTGAACAGACATGTCGGGGTGTACCAGTGTTCAGTCAGTTATTCTGGACACGTTATGGACAGTGTGCCGAAAGTGAACATCACTATATCTATAAACGGTAAGCAGATGATCACATAATGGACTGACGGCAGTCAATCAAACACTACTGTGGGGATCAGATCTTGGGACGGAATATCTGAAAGATACCTTCTCCAGGCTCTGACACTGTGCACCATGCAGTGTTGTTTTAGTAGTCTAGACATCCATGTACGTCTACTGACACCAAACCTGATTTAACCCTATCTGGCCTGGGCGATTTGGGGTGTATCACAGCCTGGGGGAGGGGGGCGGAAAGTGCCCCACCCCCCTATATATTTTCCCTAACACTAAGGCTAGAGCGCTGAAACTTACCACACAGTATCTTTGGTTCAAGCTCTACCGGAAAATGTAAAATAATCCAAGATGGCCGCCATGATTACGTCACAGTGACGTCATCTTCTCGGAAGCCATTTTTCGGCCTTTTTGGGGTCGATTTTTCGAAATTTTCATTTTTCCGATTTTTCTCTCGAAAAAAATAAAATAAAATATAGAATAATTAGGTTTGCATAAATAAAATACTTTCAAGGCCTTTTGGGCAAGGAAAATGTGAAGAAATGGAGCGAAAAGATTGAAAAACACGACTTTCGCGGATACCACATGGCCGCCATTTTGAACTTACCCATGATCCGCTGTCCGGGTTTATATGAAAATAGGCTCAAAACGACCCCAATAAGATAAGCTTAAAAATCACGAAGTTTCAGCCTCCTCGGTTTGGTCGTTTCGGAGCAGCAGAGAAAAGTTCACTAGGGGGGCACTTTCCGGCCGCTCCCCCACCCCCCGCCCCCCCAGGGCAGGTAGGGTTAATATAAACAGTTCAAAATGTATGTGAATTATTTTTACTGAGTGGCGCAACTCGACTGACAGGCTTGTTCATTCAAACTGAGTACTGCACTGCGTTGGCAACGTGCACATACCCACCCAGCACTTTACCGCGCACGTCACTCCGCTGTGGATTTCAATTCGGTTCGGAGGTCTGGATTGATTCAGTCCGAAGTGTCAAAGGCTGCAGACGGTACCTTCCAGATATTCTGTTCCAGGATTTCATACTCAAAGTAATCGAACACGTGCACGATCATATGATCTCTGAAAAATGTTGGGACGCAAGTCGCTGGCTACAAAAGAAGATTACGGGGTTCATACTCTTGTGTCGCTTGCATGGTTGATCACTGCAAACAAGATTTTTGGCCCGCACAAGAGTAACTATTGTCCCAAGAGATTTCTGTTTGCGAAAAATATTGATCATAATGCAGGACCAGTAGACCATATTGAACTTATTTAGCATCAATAGTATATTCGCGAGGGTATATGGTGCATTGACCATACTATACTATCAGTACTATACCGACCAGATTATAGCTTCATTAGAATATCTGCTAATCATGCGAAAACTCAGATACTAACAGACTCGACAGTATGTGTGTTGATTATTATAATATGTTCTATCATATGTATCTCTCAATTCATTTATATGTGTTATGTTGACTGTATGACCAGCCCAGTGATGATTGTCTTGTTGTCAAGAAAAATGTATCTTATCTTGAACAAGTGGCCCAATATCCAGTTTTCTCCCCTGATTTGAACATTTGCACCCCGTATGTTGTTGAGCCTCCATTGGTTAGAAATAATGTTATGCACAATACATAACTATTTCAGAATATGGAAACGCACTTCATTACTTAAAAAGTCAGATTCGACATTCAGTAAGCATTGGTGGTCTATGAAAATTTTATTAACTATTGGTACTCCAGAAGCCAAGTATAATGAACTTAAGATCGTATCTCTCCGGAGAGCAGCGGTCTATAGAGTTTATGATAATGTATGCAATATAAGATACATTACCAAATCTATTCTCAGGGTTCGGATATTTTCTTCGAGCATCGACAATTAACCATATTTACTGAAATAACACCTTTGTCTCATAATAGAAAAAAGTAACATGAAACAGTCTCGTATACAATGTACCGGTAGTGATATCAATTCCACTATGACGTAGACGGTAAAATCGCTTGTTATTTTATATTTCACACAACGTGTATATACAGATCCTTTTCTAAATTGTAGATTGAACATAATTTGACTCTAGGAATTTAGTCTTAAGGAAGTATAAATATGAAAGCGGGCCCATTTGATATGTGTACTGATTCAGTAACACAGTTATCCCAAATGATGCATGAAAAGTGATGCAACATATTTACATATATATGTAACAGTATGGTGGTCCCCTGTTTTATTTCACTGTTCATCCTATCTTAGCCTGATGAGTTCTTACTAAACCTTTAAACACTTTGCATTGCAAGGAATGAAAGTAATCTACTCTTAATTGCCAGTAGTACGGCTATCTGAGTACCTTTGAACAATTTATCAATCGGTATTTCTTTCATAGGCTGTCCTCCAGGGAAGTGGGGTAGGACTTGTTATAAGCAATGCCAATGTCAGAACGGAGGAACATGTCACTCGTGGGATGGATCATGTCTGTGCCCTGATGCCTGGATGGGCAGATATTGCGAACAGGGTATGCCATTACTAAAGTAATCAGAAGTTCTGACATAATTTCATTTATATTGCGCATCCGATGTATTGCCTGAGCTATTTTTCCAAGTTGGCGATGTCGTTCTTTTGTGGTTGCAGATTAGGCAAATTCGGAAAGGGTTTTATCTCCCTTGTCCCACTAGGGGGCGTGTTGGTACAGAGAACTTCCGGTAAATACCAAAGGTGCTCACAATTAGTTTTAGTAATTAAATATTCTGTATTTTTCCTGGAGAATTACCTTACTACTGGACACGTATCATCATGTAGAAAATATAAGCGGAATAGTTTTCGACGCAAATTTTCTGGAATAGTTTATCAATATATCATTCACAATAATTGCGAGTGCCTTGGTAAAAATGAAACCGAGGCGACTACTTCCCGGAAGTAGCTTTCCATACCTCTAACCTTAAAGAGCGACAATTATTCAAGGGAAGATCAGACACTTTCCGGAAAGGGCTATAGGCAGTGTATATGACGAAAAGTACAGGGTATGGTCAATCTATTTTTATGGTACAGACGTGACCGACCATAAAACATATGGTCAAATACCCCGACTGACCATCTCTTCCATTGTCGGTCTGACAACATTAATCAAGTCTGGGTATTTTATCATATAAAATATGGTCGGTGTATCTGTCATTCAGATATATCAAAATCACTGATACATTCTTATCACATCCCTCATACAAATATATTGGTCTCAAATCAACTCTTCTGCTAACAGACTATCCGAGCAACACCGTCCTGGTGACCTGACTTACTTGAGTTGTGTTCGTTCTACCACTCGACCATTTTTCCGCATAGCACTGCGCTTACTCTATTTGCGTCTCTTTCATCGGTCAATTTCTTGTGGCCAAAAATGTAAACTATACATAGATATGACAACATGATTTGAAAGCCGTTTCTTTATTCATTTTGAATATTCAGAAGTTCATTTTTTTCACAGTTCAATTGTTTCTAATTCCATCCTGCTTATCTTTCGAATGAAACGAATGGGATATGTAAAATTAATTTTCGTTTATCCAATAACTGAAATCATAAACTAGATTATCTATATTTGCAGCTTAGCCTAATTATGTAGCCCTCAAATATGGTATATTGTTTCTGCTTTGTGTTTTGTGTTTCTGGTTGCATCTGACTATCACGATCCGCAGCCGTTTTGGCGGAATGTTTGCTGTGAGTGGCAAAGCTGTAAATGAAAAATTGTAAAATTGTTAAATTCACGATTGCTACATATATTTCGTCATCAAATTACAGATTTTTACTAATTCTGTTCAACTTATGATTATATATTTAAACGAAGTATAAACATTTTATTGACAGAAAATCCCCACGTTGTAATAGATGGGCCAGGCGAAGAATTGTATGTTGGTGAAGAATTGACCCTGACATGTCTACAGTATGCGATAAATGCTTCTGATACAAATATTACGTGGTATTTCAACGGAGTCGAGGTCCTCGACAGGTGAGTTTTGCACGATTTAAGCGTGGAAACAGCCAGCGAAGATGTAGTTTTTGTACATAATTTCGCTGAGGCTTCCATAATTGTGTTCTATATGCCCCGCTCGCATGCAGAATATACCCGTGTAAATGTGTCCACTTTGTGAAATAAGATATCTAAATGTCTACATGAGTATGTTCGCGCCATGCGTGGGTGAACATCATGATGTCCTGACTGTATCATTGAAAACTGTTGCCCACTTCTCTATTGCAGGAAACTAACATATGTTTATGTATATTATCTTTTCTAAATTTGGTGTTAATGCTGTTAAAAGGAATATGTAATAGATCTTTGCATTATGGACGCGGATATTCTTTAATGGACGACGGCTGAATTATGAATGACGGACCAGACGCTTGTAATGTAGATTGTGTAAGAAAATTTGCAAAGGCGAGTAAGCGAATGAATAGGATTGAACATCATTTTTCATGGAACATTTAACCCTCCTCCAGTAAAAACAAAATAATTGTTTGAAACAAAATATATAGCGGTCGTTGAAACATTTTACCGTTACCGGTTTGACGCTAATATCAACATGCCTCGTTAGACAAGTATAACACGCTGTGGCAATTGAGAAGATAGCTATACAGTGCATACAATGTTCAAGCTATGGTGACCTTCACATTTGTCTCCCGATAGGCTTCATTATGATTGCATCTGCTTTCATCACACTGTTTCATATAATTGTGCATGTAATTTAGGTTACAGTATTTGCCCAATTTAAATTAGTTAAGTTTCAGATGTGGAGCTGATGCATTAACCATTGAAAGAGGCATGTAAACCCATTATATTATTGAGCGTATTTCTCTTGCTACAGTTCAATGAATAAAGGTGGAGCGAGTATATGGGTTGAATCCCTTAGAAAAATAATTTTTCACAAATTCATCCAATTTTGTAGATCATCCGAATTAAAGATTAATGCCGTCAATGACGCCGACACGGGCACATACTCATGCAATGTTATAGATGACATCGGTATGACGTACGCGGATAATATTACGATCTTAATTGCTGGTAAGTCATTATCTCTGAGTCATGGAGACTATGCTTTAGTATTGGGGGATAACAAAATTCAAGCAAGCAAAAACTGAGACTAGAATCTGATCAGAAGCAAATGAAATAGAAGTGTGTATCGTTAATGCAATTATGTACAACTCTTTAACCCGTCTCTCGTAACTCAAATGAGTGGAAGGTGTCACAGGTTTTCGCATTTTAGGTTGCTTTACGTGGTGAGACGTAAATAAATATCTGTATCTATCATTAGATTAGACTAGCTATACGACACTGACACTCGTCAATCAGCCTACACAGTCTCTACGCATGCGTACATACAAGACGAACGGCAAAGTCGTCACGTGGGGATGATGGCCGTGATTAAATATATACTTTTCATAGGCTGAGCGTTTGAATTTCAGCATCAGCTCCTCTCTCGTGATGCTTCACACGATTTTTAGTTTGAATCTGCGCGATCACTACATGTACCAATCTTACTTTTCGGCTACGTCACCTGTGTTAGAAGCAGATAGGCGGTGGTCAATGCATTGTAGCTATTCTAATCTGAGGAAGCAGACTTATAGTTCATTTGATTTTGATATGATATGTTGATTTTGCTACTATCAAGTATCGTTGACAATTTCCACCCTAGATTCTCAGGTATCATGATCATATACATGCTTTTATGCATTCCTTACCTTTTCTTATTCGATTCTCCTGACCGTGCATCAAATCCATATTAATGAAGAGTGTAAGTTTTCTTTTGTCGAAAAAAAAGAATGTATTGAATTGTCCGTGTTCTGCAGCGAAGCATGCGCAAAGTAAGGAATGGTTTTGTAATCACTGATTTGCAGGTTGTCGTAACGATCTGTATGGACTATCGTGTAATCAACGGTGTCAATGTGAGAATGGCGGACTCTGTGATAGATTGGATGGCTGTGTGTGTCGAAATGGGTTCACTGGACCACATTGTGACAGACTAGTTTGTTCTAATGGTTATAGTGGAAAAAATTGTGAAATCGGTAAATATTATTGTTACTATATAAACCAACAATACATGAACAGCCTTTAACATATACCTCTTGTGGCTCAGTTGTTCTCATCCTCTTCTGGAATTGGTTATGTTCGTCCATGTTGTACAAACATGAACACTTTCAGAGAGTCGTCAACATATGAGATGTTAAATGTACAGTACGACGAAAATGCAAACAAAATATTAAGAATTAATCACAATGAATTACAGACTGTATTCAGTTTAATTTACGTAGAATTTGATATCGGGGAGTAGCCAGGATTGCTACAGTTCCAACTAGCAGTCATATATTATTAGATGGGGTTGACAGTTCATCTTAAATCCAAACAGGTTTTGAGCACGAAAAGGAGTCAAATACATAACACATTGAAAAGAAAATATCCTATACCGTTATACGATACGCTGTTACGATAAACTTGTTTTTCTATTTATTTCAACACATTACCCTGATACTATATACCTGGCTACGCTACTGTATGAGATTTGATCGATAACTCATCCACAACTCTAATTCTGAACGGCAAATTGTTGTTTCAGATATCATGTAGAAAGCATGCTATGTACATGCGTAAGATATAACATTCTGTGTTCAGTAATCTAGAAAAGAATTGGAGCATGATAAATTCTTTCCGTGCCAGAATGTTGGCCCTTATAGCCGATGGTGGCACATCTGAAAGGGAGCACTTTTGGACAACATATATGCCGCCCTGAAATTTAAAACTTTATTTGCAGCGCCTCTACCAGTCGGGAAAATCAGCGGCGGAGTACTAGGCGTTGTAATCGTTCTATGTGGTATTGTGTTTTTATTATGGAAACGACCTTGGGAGAAAGTTGAAATCACGTATCACTCAAATCTACACGACGAATACTTCAAGGTATGTTTGTTCCTCAGGATTCAAGATATAAAGAATGGCATTATGGACAAGCAGTATACGATGTATTTATTGTTGAACAAAACAACTCAAGTGAATAATTTTCATTAAGTGTTAAAATGTTATGTCACTCTTACCGACGCCACAGCTATGCTAACGAAGTTCCAATCTTCCGAAAGGCTTCCCGGCTCCAATGGAAGCTTGATGCCTTTTTGTCACTTAGATCACCTCAGTGACCCCACAGCTGCCCCCAGAAAGATTCATCACCTATCGACCGAAAGCACAGTGACTTGGGTGGCAGGGGGTGTTTTCGGCGATGTTGCTGTTGTTGTGATTATATATATATTTTTTTTTTGCAAGAATATAATTATTTGCCACCTTTTAATACAACACAATGACAGTAGATGTCATAAAAATGCTTTCTTTACGCCCTACATCGATCTACATACCCTCCTCTACTAGATCTCCATCTCTGATGAATGACAGCTGGAGATCTTGTAGAGGAGGGTATGTAGATCGATGTAGGGAGTAAAGAAAACATTTTTATGACATCTACTGTCATTGTGGTGTATTAAAAAGTGGGAAATAATTTATATTCTTGCAAAATATATATATCTATATATAATCACAACAGCAACAACAAGTCACTGTGACCGAAAGTGTGTTTTTGCCGGACAGACAAACCTTGTTTCCAGACCTCGTGGGCATTAAAAACCCTTACTATCTAGTCAGTTCTCTCCCTTCTGGGCTATCCCTCTATTACTATCCTAAGCACTCACACATTTTACAGTAAGTGGACATTAAGTACCCTTCCCTCCTTCTTTTTTAAGTCACTTTTTCAACCCATGGCTATCCTGACAAACTTACACAATGACCTTGACCAAAACAAAATTCTGGTTTCCAATGGCTCCAATGAGCACAAGATTCGCCTCTTGATGACCTCGTGTTCTTTTAGGTTACCTAAATACTGTACTGACGAAGTTTTGATGACAATTTAGACCAAATCTGTTTACCTAATGAATTTCTAGGTCGGTTTCTTGAGTATTGTATTTCAGTAATTACGCCAGCTCATGTAAACATCATGTGGGTCTTGTAGCACACGATTTTTATACTAAACAGCTGGATTGTCAAACCGATCTGGCGACTAGCCATTCCGGATAACCTATTTCAGCTAAGCGCAGTTCATATAGCGCGATGTTGTTCTTATTAACAAAGAAATCAAGCACATTACACTCTTCAATGTTCGTTTTTCACATAGTCCAAGGATCTCATTGAACTTACCCCTCGGGGTAAACTACAGACGGCGGAACTGGGAGTGTTATGGGACCACTGGGCCATAGAAGAAACTAGTTTGTACCTTGGAAGTCGGATTGACGAGGGGCATTTCTGCTCTGTTCACCAAGGTCACATCATCAAGAAGCGAAAGCTATATGATGCCGCTGTCAAGATTTTGAAAGGTAATTCATTAGTAGTCAATTCTTTTAAACCATTTGTGACTTGTGGTTCAGTAGACTTTCCTAGTAGTAGGGAAAAGCTAAATTGAACCATATTGACCTACTTTTTTGAGGTCATTAGGGAGGTCACGGGAGGGTCACAGAGGTCAAGTGCAGTATAGTTCCGGCAGAAAGACCAAAAGCTACCTCCAATCCAGGAGAGTTCCAATTGTTGGAGGGGATGTATTCAGGATGTATTCATCCGCGGTGATGCGGTCTGGCCGTGGTTTTGGCGGTGATTCGGTCTCGGGAAAAAGCTTCCGCGGAGAAAAAGTAGTCCCTAGATAAAATGGTCCGATTGGGTCGAGTGAGGTATCCAAGTGAAGCTTATGTGAAGGGGCATCTGATGGGCTGGGTGTGGGGTTGAACTATCGGCATTCTGCGCATGCGCGGTGGCCCAAGGGTATGAACATAGCCGTTTCGTGAGCTAGGGGAGCTACTCATGGTCCGATGGGGTCGAGTGAGGTATCAAAGTGAAGCTTATGTGAAGGGGCATCTGATGGGCTGGGTGTGGGGTTGAACTAGCGTCATTCTGCGCATGCGCGGTGGCCCAAGGGTATGGAAATAGACGTGTTGGGAGCTAGGGGAGCCCCTAATGGACCAATGGGGTCGAGTGAGGTATCAAAGTGAAGCTTATGTGAAGGGGCATCTAATGGGCTGGGTGTGGGGTTGAACTATCGGCATTCTGCGCATGCGCGGTGGCCCAAGGGTATGAGAATAGACGTTTTGGAGCATGGGGAGCCCCTAATGGTCCGATGGGGTCAAGTGAGGTATCCATGTGAAGCCTATGTGAAGGGGCATATGACTGGACTAGCGGCTCGAGCGTTGTCACCATTCTGCGCATGCGCAGACAGGGAATTGTGGGAAAAGGATATGCAAATAGACGTTTTGTGAGCTAGGGGAGCTACTAATGGGCCGATGGGGTTGACTGAGGTATCCATGTGAAGCCTAGGTGAAGGGGCATCCAGTCATGGGTGGGTGCATGTAAAATTTTTCCTGAAAAAAAAAACGGAACACGGACTTTATCGAAAAATCCGGGAAAATGCCTATATGGGAACGGGGGATATATAGGTCGCCGGGCTTAACGGGGCTTGCCTATCAATAGAGTTATCTCCCCCTAGTTCCAGGATGGGTGTATGTACCCATTGTAGGTTACCCTACAAACATGATAAGAAGTGTCCCGGAGCGAAACGGTGAAATTTTTGAAAAAAGTCACCGAGCCCCAAAAAGGCCCATACTGGGGTATAGGACCGATGTTTGTCCCCCTGGGAAACGTACTTCTGTACATTTGTGGTAGGGTTGTGGGGTCTCGTTTTACTCGTCTCGTCATGTAGAACATGATAGGAAGTGTCCCCGGGCGAATCGGTGAAATTTTTGAAAAAGTACGATATAGCCCCATATAGTCCCATACTGGGGGTATAGGATCAATGTTTGTCCCCCTGGGAAACGTACTTCTATACATTTGCGGTAGGGTTGATTGGATTTGTTTTTCACGTCTCGTCATTTAGAACATGATAGGAAGTGTCCCGGTCCGAATCGGTGAAATTTTTGAAAAAGTACGATATAGCCCCATATAGTCACATACTGAGGGTATAGGATCAATGTTTGCCCCCCCTGGGAAACGTACTTGTCTACATTTGCGGTAGGGTTGTTTGGATTTGTTTTTCACGTCTCGTCATTTAGAACACGATAGGAAGTGTCCCGGAGCGAATCGGTGAAATTTTTGAAAAAAGTCACCGAGGCCTGGGTAGGCCCATAGGCCTATACTGCATGGCTATGGGTGTATAGGGCCATACGGGGTGGACATGTTGGAGTCTAGGGGGGGCCACCAATGGTCCAATGGGGTCGAGTGAGGTCTTATTTTGAAGCTCTCGTGGAGGAGCACTTGACTACACTAATGGTTTGTCCGTGTTCAATAGTCTGCGCATGCGCAGACTGGCCCGTAGTATAGAAAGTAGGCATTTTGGGGGTATGTGGGTGTGTGTTTGGGGTAGAGATGCACCGCTATGGGTCCGAATGGGTCGTGGAAGGTGTCAAAGTGAAGCTTGTTTGGGGTAGTCAGAATGGTGTGTTTTTAAGTGTAAGTCGCGTCAATCTGCGCATGCGCAGTTGGTTGTAGTAAGTAAAGTGGCCATTTTGGGGCAGTGAAGGAAGGTATTTGGGGTCGAGGTGGACCATCCTTGGTCCGAATGCGTCCTGGGAGGTGTCATTTTGTAGTTCTCGGGGTGTACATTCCGATTTGAGGGATGTTGACGTCATTTGTGACGTCATCGATGACGTCATCAGTAGGAGTAGTAGCGAAAGTGAGCCTTTTGGGGCAGTACAGGAAGGTATTTGGTGTAGAGATGCACCATCCGCGTTGCGAATGCGTCATGGGAGGTGTCATGTTGTAGCTCTCGGAGTATAGACCCCGATTTGAGGGATATTTACAGCATCTGTGACGTCATTGGTGACGCCATCAGTACGAGTAGTAGCGAAAGTGGGCATTTTTTAGCAATGAAGGATGTTATTTGGTGTAGAGATGGACCATCCGCGGTCCAAATGGACCGTGTGAGGAGTCATCTTGTAGCAACGCCCACCAACACCATTCTTAATGCTTCAACGCCCTGGTGAAATAGCTCAGAAGCTCTGATATTCCATGGAATTGTCACTAATTCTTCGAAATGCGGTGATGCCCGTCAACGCCTGTCGTTACACCTTAACACTCTAACATAACGCCATGATATAGACCAGAGAGAGAACAACAACAGCAACAACAACAAGGATGACACATGAGAGAACAACAAGAAGAAGAAGTTTTTTTCATATAGTTTATTCTCCCCAATGTTACATCATACCCACGCTGGGGGAGCCGCGTTGGGTATATTTACAATTCAAGAAGATTCTTATCCAATCAGAGGCTACCATTTGCATGTTTCATATTCGTTCCTGTCCGTTAGATGTATTCTTGTCCAATCAGAAGTCTCCATTTCAGAAAGTGCCATCTGAACCGTTTATTCTAATCATCGTCGGGCAGGCCAGGATACCGTTGAGGCAACATATCCTCAGATAGTTGTTTGCGCATTCTGAGTATCTATCAGTAAATGGGTGAATACTTTCATCCGATGGGGGTGGAGGTCAGTTTAACCACGAAGAACGTAACATTGGTCATTATCTCCACTATCCACTTGGTGTTACAATTCAAGAAGACCCTTGTCCAATCAGAGGCCACCATTTGCATCTGTCATATTCGTTTCTGTCCGTTAGATGTATTCTTGTCCAATCAGAAGTCTCCATTTCAGAAAGTTCCATCTTCGGCCATGTTCGCTTCGAACCGTTTATTCTAATCATCGTCGGGCAGCCCAGGATACCGTTGAGGCAACATATCCTCAGATAGTTGCTTGTGCATTCTGAGTATCTATCAGTTCGTGGGTGAATACATTCACCCGATGGGTTGGTCGGTCAGCTTGGTCCGTAACATTGGTCACACTGTTCACTGTCGACTTGGTGTTGGGGCGTTGTTGTTGGGCCCATTCCAAGGGATCCACGGTGTTCAGTTTCTCCAGCATCGTCTCTAGCGACACTCGGTTAATGATGATAAACGGTTGGTCAAATACCTGGATGTTACTGCTCGGGTAAAAGCATCGGACTTGAACTGTCTCCTTATGCTGCAGCACATAACCAAACGCCAGATTCAATCTGAAGGCCGTAGTTTGATCTTTGAAGATGGCTTCCACGTAGCTACGTAGACGGGCGAGGTCGGTCAGTCGGAAATTGTAGATATCCTGAATAGGGCGATGACGGTGGAAACAGTGCCGTATCATGGACCAATGGCGCCGATAGATGTCACTCACTGGATGGGCGCCCTGTAAGAGATCGCTAGGAACATTTATGGGCTCGTCCAGAAAATGTTCGATGTTGTCAGGCGTATGCCTCGAAACCGTAACGGTGGGGTCCGGCTGGATATCCAGGCTCTTCTGAACTGTGGGTATAGACGGGCTCTCCTTCATCGCATCACCACTGGCATTCGTCTCCCCGGGCTCATCTTCACTAGGTCTGACCTTCCGCGGCTCCTCTTCAGTAGGAAGTTGTCGCACATGCCATGGTACCGGGCATGAATCACCCGTTGGTGTCGCAGCAACTGACTGCGTCGTTTGAAGAGTTGACAACAACCGTTACATTGTTCCGTCGCGCCCTCGTGGAATGAGCGTTCGTGGCACAGTAAATGATCCTCCCGATTGAATGACCGTGCGCAGGTTGTACAAGTATACCGAGCATTGTTGTGGGTGGAGGCCTCGTGGCGTCGTAAATTATCTAGACGAGTAAACAGCTTCTGGCAAGTTGTGCAAGTGAACATCTTGGTGGTTGACAGAGTGTCTGATGAAACGGCCAGGCCGCTTCCCTTTTATAGCACGCTAGCTGGTGATCTATTTTTAGCACACTCAGTTCAACTATCCCCAAGTCGAGGGCCGAGCCGTGACATCTTCGGTAACCTCCGTGTCTCTTCGGTCACCTCCGTAACGTCAACGATCAACATGTAGACATATAGAGTATGTACGGCATGTTATGGTATTCATCAGTGCATGAGTGACGCATTCAGCCGATGGGGGTGGTCGGTCAGCTTGGTAACGAAAAACGTAACATTGGTCACACTCTCCACTGTCCACTTGGTGTTGGGGCGTTGTTGTTGGGCCCATTCCAAGGGATCCACGGTGTCAGTTTCTCCAGCATCGTCTCTAGCGACACTCGGTTAATGATGGTAAACGGTTGGTCAAATACCCGGATGTTACTGCTCGGGTAAAAATATCGGACTTGGACTGTCTCCTTATGCTGCAGCACATAACCAAACGCCAGATTCAATCTGAAGGCCGTAGTTTGATCTTTGAAGATGGCTTCCACGTAGCTACGTAGACGGGCCAGGTCGATCAGTCGGAAATTGTAGATATCTTGAATAGGGCGATGACGGTAGAAACAGTGCCGGATCATGGGCCAATGGTGCCGATAAATGTCACTCACTGGCTGGTCTTCGTGTAACAGATCGCTGGGAACATTTATGGGTTCGTCCACGAAGTGTACTTTGCCCTCCACGTCGTACAAAATCTGGCCCAAGGTCTTGTCGTCGGAATTTGACTGTTGAATTAGGGCGACATCATCATCGGCCCTCGTGCGATGAGTGGGAGTTCCCCCTGTTTCGATATTGATGCCTACGGGCTCTTCTACCTGCAAACGTGGCTGCGGAACAGGTTGTCGTGTGCGTTGGTGTCGCAGCAACTGACTGGTCAGTTTGAAAAGCCGACCACATTCTTCGCATGGACGTTTGGGTACTTCATGGCGTGC
>JAVTVY010048677.1:0-22241 GCA_036873755.1 Hanleya hanleyi
CAGTGTAGCCGAAGGGGATGGGCCCCGTGGAATTTACCATTGAAAACAAAGATACGGCCTACCTGGATTTAGCCCACACCTACTTGTACGTGAAAGCCAAAATAATGGACAACGACGGGACGCCCATAGCGGACGATGCGGAAGTAGGCCCGGTGAATCTTTGGCTGCACTCCTTGTTCCAACAGGTGGATATAGGTCTGAACGATGAACTCATCAGTACGTCCACCAATACGTACCCGTACCGAGCCTACATGGAGACGCTGTTGTCGTACGGCAGTGATGCCAAAAAATCACACTTACAAGCTCAGCTGTACTTCAAGGATACACCCGGAGTGATGGGCAGCCTGCGTGCCAATAATGGGTTCGTCGTACGCAAAAGAATGGCAGCCCAAAGCAAGTCCATCGATATGATGGGACGACTGCACGCCGATCTGTTCCTGCAAGACCGCTACATGATGAACGGTGTATCCATCAAGATCAAGTTGATCCGTTCCTTACCCGCGTTCGCCTTAATGGGCGGTGGAGTCGGGGGTGTCGCTTACAACATCGTCATTGAAGATGCAGCCCTGTTTGTCCGTACGGTAGATTTGCAACAGGGCGTGTTGCTGAGTCACATGGAAGCCTTATCGAAAAAACCAGCCCTGTACCCCATCCGACGCGTACAGACCAAGGTGTTCTCTGTGCCATCAGGTACGATGATGGCCAACCGTGAAAATTTGTTTCTAGGGGATCTTCCTAAACGTCTTACCCTGGCGTGTGTGACCAACACCGCTTTCAATGGAAATTGGGCTGAGAATCCGTTCAACTTTCAACATTTCCACATCAACTTTGTGGCACTGCACGTGGCCGGCCATCAAATTCCAGCCCGTCCATTACAACCGGACTTTACTAACAAAAACTATGTGCGAACCTACCTGAACCTGTTTACAGCCACAAGACAAAACAACCAGGACGAAGGCAATACCATCAGTCGAGACGACTTTATCCGTGGGTACACATTGTTCGCCTTCGACCTCACCCCCACCTTGGAACACGATCATCAACTGGCTTTGCTGAAGAAAGGAAACCTACGGTTGGAACTGCGTTTCGCCACCCCTCTAGCCCACACCATTAACGTGATTTGCTACGCCGAGTTTGATAACGTCATCAGCGTGGATCAGCAAAGAAACGTGCTGTGTGACTACGCCAGCTAAGAGTCATCATGGATACAGAGCAGCTGATGGGCATACTCCAGCGTGATCCGAAGATCCCCTTTCGAGGTGTGTTTCCACGCAATGTGTTTCCCACCCACTCTACCACCCCAGCAGCCTACATCCTGAATACAGACCCGAGGAGTCGACCCGGTGAACATTGGGTAGCTGTGTACGTGGACACCCTAGGCCAAGGCGAATACTTTGATTCCTACGGACTTGCACCCCTACATGACGATTTGGTGAAATTCATGGACGTCTCTACTACAGTGTGGCGTTGGAATACTCAAAGATTACAAGGACCCTTGAGTAGTGTGTGCGGACAGTACTGTGTGTTTTATCTCACTCACCGGAGTAGAGGACATTCTATGCCCACTATCGTACACATGTTTGATGATTATTGTCAAGCCGAAGACCGTGATGTCCTCGTCTATGACTGGACGGCCTCTCGTTTTAATGTGCATGCTCCATTTCTCTGGTTAACTTAAAAATGTACTGCGCGCGCGCAGGCCACTTGTTTATTATCACGTTATTGTTATGACGTTGTTGTTCTGACGTTCATTGATGTTGAATAAAAGATGAAAAAACACAAAAAAATGATGGGTTTTGACTTTTTTTTTTTTATTTAAGTCAACAAGAATGGGTTACACTATATATACAAATAGAATACAGGTGGTATGTACACATAGAATAGTAGTGGTATGTATATACAAGTGGTACAAAAAATTCTGTCAGGAGTAGGATTCGAACCTACGACAGCATTCGCCGACCAGCACTTACATACCGGCGCCTTAGACCACTCGGCCATCCTGACTTTTACAGTTTTATAACTCGTGTATCAACAGTTATAGTTCGACATTGTTCACAAGTCCAAGTAAGTGGTGCTCACACCGTCGGCCAACACTTTTCGTTTCGGGTAAAAGAAAGTAAAGGCGTCTCGTTGCTGAATGTACGTCCGCATCTGGTGATCCACCACTCGAAATCCTCGGTTAGTACCACTCGCACTGGCCTGGCTTTGCAGCACGTTCAAGTACAAGGCTTTGTCGATGTTGGGATCGCGCCGGCTCACCCCTTTGCAGCTAAATTTATTTTCGTCTCCGTCTCCTCCGTAACAGTAATACGTCTTGGAGGAGAGACCAATCATAGCATCCCCACTCCACTCTAGCTTGAACACCACGGAGGGAGTAGTACAGGAGCACGATAGGATGATCTCTCATTTTCGTGACGAAAAATGTGACGTTGGTGACCATTTCCACAAACCATTGGGTATTGGGGCGTTGCAACCGGGCCCATTCCAATGGATCCAACGTAGTCAATTGGTCGATGAGTGGCTCCAGAGAAATCGCATCCGTCACCGTGAACGGCTGATCAAACACATAGGTATTATTGCTGGGATAATAATACCGCACCTGATCCGTCTCCTTGTGCCGTAAAATGTACCCGAATGTCATATTCAACTTGAACGCTGTCACCTGATCTCTGAAAATGTTCTCGGCATAGGTAGACAGATACGTGAGGTCCTGCAGCCGAAAGTTATACAAGTCCAATAGACGACGGTCACGGTGAAAAGAATGGCGTATGGTAGCCCAGTGACGTTGATAAATGTCCCTGACACGCTCGTCTTCAGGCAAGACTTCAACCGGAGGTGCTGCTGGGTCCCAGGGAAAATCTTCTCCACGTGTCATGCTTTTCGTCTCATACAAGCGGATAGGCAAGCAGGCAGACAGACAGGCAAGGCTGGCAGGCGGGTGAGGTCAGGTAAGTGAGATTGCAATGAATACACCCCTACCCTAAAAATCGACTCCTTTTATACGTTTTTCTACAATCCGCCATCTTGCACCCGCCACCCACCATCCACCACAGCGGCCATCTTGCACCCGCCACCCACCATCCACCACAGCCGCCATCTTGCACCCGCCACCCACCATCCACCACAGCCGCCATCTTGCACCCGCCACCCACCATCCACCACACCCGCCATCTTGCACCCGCCACCCACCATCCACCACAGCCGCCATCTTGCACCCGCCACCCACCATCCACCACAGCCGCCATCTTGCACCCGCCACCCACCATCCATCACAGCCGCCATCTTGCACCCGCCACCCACCATCCACCACAGCCGCCATCTTGCACCCGCCACCCACCATCCACCACAGCCGCCATCTTGCACCCGCCACCCACCATCCACCACAGCCGCCATCTTGCACCCGCCACCCACCATCCACCACACCATACGCATGCGCACATCGCCACTTCTGACGTCACACAAGGTTCTGCGCATGCGCAGTGAAGCGCTGTTTACTCAATTTACGCTTACTATACTACTTGCGGTGCAGTGGACAAACAACATCGGTATTTCGTCTTTCTAAACCAAAATCACCAGTCATATAGTAATGTTCCGTCTTTTACTAACGAATTACTATAGTGACCTAAATTGATCATGGAAAATGGCAAAAAGGATAATTCTTTTCAGTTTAAAACAATTCATTACACAATATATACCGGCTTGCTGAAACCAATGCCCGATGGCCTAACTACTCTGTGAAATTGAACTGTTTTTACTAAATGTCATGGAGCAACTTTCCAATATTATCTCTCCTTCCAATTGATAAATTAATATATGGTGTATTCAATATGGAATGAGCTATTCTCCTCATTACATGATCAATATACAAGAAATCTCCTCTGTTTTTGCACATTTTCAAGGCAAGGATGAGCCGAGATGCAGTGCATAAAACCAGACATTGAATTTAAATGATTTTAGAAACGAAATCAGTTAACTTGGTGATTCTAATCAACAAGGGCTGATCGAACAGATGTTCCTTGCAATTTTTCGCTTGAATGGAATCTGAAATACAACGCTTTTCTGTCCGGATCGCTATATAACACCACACCAACTGTAGTGTCCATACGATAAACACGATCTGTCTCCAAATTTCGTGTAACATGCAGACGCACACGCCCATAAAGGGAAGCATTTAATTGCGAGGTTGTGTTTTACTACCCACAATCTCGTGAGGCAAAGGTACTTTCCAAGGTTAGCTATCAACGCGGCTGTTCCGCTGTGTGCAATTCATCACAGTAATGGACAAGAGCAGAATACTGCCTAACAAATTCTTTATTGCGATGGAATGAACATTCGAAATCCTTTCTTATTCCAAATGTAATATGCTAATGTTGAAAGTTAGCGCTGTTGTAAAACCGTAATAACAAAAAGTATTTATCATGTCACACAATAACGAACATTGCATAGCTATTTCATAACCTTTTTAATCCACCGCTTGATTTACTTATAATATCAGCTTCTTTATAATCCTTCACAGGCAAAGCGTGAGACAGTTACAATGTTGAACGCTCAATGTATGCATGCCTCTCGGATTAACGGTACAATCCCAATGGTGACCTTCACCGCCAGTAAAATGTTTTAACCGTAATTCTTACGTTCCAAGTTCCACGGCAATATGATTCTCGATACCATAATACAGTCTCGATCGTTGTTTTGAGCTTTCTAACATACAGATAATATTTTGAATAGAAAATCTGATAGTGAAATCTGCTACTCAGAAAGCAGCTTTGGTGTACTTTTCGTGTCGAAAGCTGATTTAGATCGCGCCTGGATCCCAGATGAAAAAAACAACACTTTTAGAAGGTCAAAGAGTAAGAAACATTTCTATTGTGGCCGTTTTGCGAAAAAACATTCCGGAAAACTGTTATAATCGTTCATCTGAGTTGACCTTGTGTATATTATTCAGACATAACTTATTCCACTAACCAAATTTCTGAAAGTTTTGAGAAGTTTTTGTGTGAGAAAACGTGGTATACCGTTACCCAATGACGCTTTTCAGGTGCGTAGATACATGCATTTGTATTGTAGTGACAGAAAGTGGCATTTGTTTCAGAGTCTCTTTTTTCAGGATAATGATTCAAATCAACATGATGTGATTTGTGGTTTAGGCATTTTTCTTTTATTTCATAGAACTTGAATTTGAAATCCACAGACAGAATTTGAAATGATAAATTTTCTTTGAATTCTATTTTATTAGGAAAACTTTATCCTACGAGGCTGAAATTTCAAACATTTTCTGCAGTTATCATCTCTTCAAATCAGTAATATTTGGTTGAAGTTCTTGAACGTTGTGCGAGCAAAGAAATGAAACGGCCCTAATGGAAAAAATTCCTTAATAGCAGGCTGACCCACGCGGATCACTCACGCAAATCATGACAGTACAAACTCATATGCGTTGATAGTTCGAACATGTTACTGTGGCGATTGTCAAGTGATGTTATGCCTTCAAAACTTCTCCAGTATCAGTGGCGTCGGAACCGGGGCAGGTAGGGGGGGGGGGGGGAGGGCGGGGCCCGGGCCCTCCACTTTTGTTTTTTTGGGGGAGCGAATATCTTTGCCTCCCCCCCCCCCACACACTTTTTCGGCACTCATAACTGATCATGTCCCTACATAAAAATTACAGATAGACTGTCAGGACGTGTAGTGCTGTGTTATGGGCCTGTTTTGTTTGTGGTAAACCAGGAAGTCAAATGGAGTCCGACATATTCTTTAACATCGATGCGTATTTATGCGAAACGAATGTGAAAATAGAACCATAAATCTATATACATTGTGTTCAGATTTATTTCCGGGAAAACGCGTAAAACGCATCTCCGGCCACCAGAGACCCTGGAACTTCTGGGGTCTAGGCGGCCCCTGGTCCCTCGCCTGTCAGGCTGTGAGGATCGCTTATGTTAGCTTTGTGTAAATGAATCGGTATCATATTGGTTCTAATGTTCCATGATGTAAAGGTCATCGTTTTTAGCTCGTCTTTGCCGAAGGCCCGATGGGCTAATGTCATGGCCTGACTGTGCGTCGCCCGTCGTGCGCCGTACGTCTTCCGTAAACATCCTCTTCTCTGAAACCGATACCTTTTGTTATCTGATTCGAAAATACAATATGGCCATCTTGAATTTCCTCATGAAATTTTGTTATCGTGAATTCTCAGGAAATTACTGCATGGATCTTTGTCAAATTGGGTATACAGGTTCCCCTTGTGGTCCAGTTGTGCAAGATACCTTTTTTGGGTCCATTTCGAAAATCCAATATGGCCGCATCTTGAATTTCCCATGAAACTTTGTTATCATGAAATCTCAGGAAATTACTGCATGGATCATTTAGAAACTCATCTAAATTTCTTACAGCTACTTTCTCCAGTTACAGCCAGATGAGCTACAGTGCCGTGGCACTATCTTTTTTTTTAAGTGTTAAATATAACTAGAAAGTCAAATGGATTCAGGCATGAAGTATGCTTTTTCAATATCGATGCCTGTTTATAAATGCGAAACAAACTTGAAAATAGAACCATAAATCTGCGATATATTATATTCGAATTTATTTCCGGGAAACGCTTAGAACGCATGCCCGGAGATCTGGGACTTCGGAGCTTCCGGGGCCTAGGCGGCCCCTTGACCCTCGCCTGTTGAGCTGTGAGGATTTCCTTGTTTTATCGTTGTGTGAAAGAATCGTATCGGTAGGCATATTGGTTTCCCTTCCAAGAACTAAAAGTCATATTTTTGTATGTTTTAAATATATCTAGAAAGTCAAATGGATGCAGGCATGAGGTGCGATGATTTCAATATCGATGCTTGTTTATAATTACGAAAAGGGTGAAAATAAAACCATAAATCTGGATGCAGTATGATCAGTTTTATTTCCGGGAAAACGCTCAGAACGCATCTCCGGTGATCTAGAACCCCGGAGATCCGGGGCCTAGGCGGCCCTTGGACCCTCGCCTGTTGGTCTGTGAGAGTGGGTCCCCCCCACTTTCGATTACGTTCCGACGCCACTGAGTATCAAGAGATTTCAGGCGAATTGGATGGTTCTCGTTCGTTCAGCTCGGGATGATTTTCTAGGGATTATGTTGTATATGAGAGCATATGTAAATTTCGTTGATGCGGTTATCCGACTGCAATGTCATTCACGCATCCTAGTGGAATTGTTTAAGAATGGATGTTATTTCATTATTCCTTATTCCCGTTTCGATATTCTAAAACGCGCTTTGTGAAAGTAGTAACCTTCATGAAAATCGATATATTTCGACAACTATTACAACTATTCCCAAATAATTTTTCCTCGTTATGAATATAATTTTGCGTAGAATATTTCAAAATGTGTGCTGTTACAATCATTTCTAACGGGTCTTAGTAAAATCAGTGTACATTTCACAATTGTTTTGCTAGCCACTTGAAGAGTGGTTTAAATATCTTCCTAATAATCTTATCTATCTTTCTGACCCATTTTTGTCCCCCGCCGCAACGAGGCCGGGGACTTTAAAATGGTTCTTGCTTCTTTGTGTCCGTGGATGTCCGTGAATGTCCGTGGACGTCCGTGCATGTCTGTTCGAAGCGATAACTTCCTAACGCTTCGTTGGATTCTTCCGAAATTCGGAATACGCATTCCTTGCGACAAGACACCTGTCTGTATTGCATTTCAGCAACATCTGCCTGAAGGTGGCGCCACTGGTTCTTGCTTCTTTGTGTCCGTGGATGTCCGTGTACGTCCGTGCATGTATGTTCAAAGCGATAACTTCCTAACGCTTTGTTGGATTCTTCCGAAATTCGGCATACGCATTCCTTGTGACTGATTTCCTTCAATTTTGTTATCAAATAATTGCATTCCACATCATATGATTTAACCTAAAGCTTCTGCACGAACCATTTGTGTCCACACATGTAACTTACTATATTAATTACAACTGAGTTCCTAAAGTTCGGGTGCACATGATCAATTTCCTGAATTGAACTGAATTCAACCTTGCTGGTCTTCAGACTGACAGATGATGGCATGCAGATGTCAGTGCGGTTATTTATGTACAGGGAGCTTTCTATGACTTTCATGTCAGCACACCACCACTACCCCCAGGGTTCCAAGCCGCACCCTCTATCTCCCAAACTAGCCCTCGCCCGACCTTCATATATTGTGTTTGGGTATAATTCTGCCACCCGTCAATGAATTGCAACCCAAAAAGCTTCAATTTATCAGGCACAGACCCATGTTTTTACCCTCGGCCAATTTGGGCCATGGGGTATTGTAATCGTCTTTTACGTCCGTCTGTCCGTACGTCCGTTCGTGAGCGAGATAGCCGGAAAACTGTTCCGCTGATGAATTCCAAATTTGGTATGCTTATTTACCTAGTCAAGGACCAGAAGCCTATTGAATTGGGACCTGATTGGGTGGAAACCTTAGCGGCCGTCTTTAATTTCATGCAAAATGGATAATGATCCATATCTCGGAAACCATTCAACTGTTCAATACGAAATTTGATATACATCATCGATACATCAATCAACTTTCAACGAATTAACAAACAAGCTTTTCTGATTAGCTGGAAACCCTGGAGGCCATCTTTAATTTATGCGAAAATCGATAATGATACATATCTCGGTTACCATTCAATTGTTTTATATGAAAGTTGGTATACATCATCGATACATCCAGATACTTTGAATCGGGACCTGATTGACCGAAAACCTTGGTGGCCATCCTTAATTTATGCAAAATCATTAATGATCTCTATCTCTGATTTAGTTGGAGTGCTCAGTGTAAAATCTGGTACACATTATTGATGCATCAAGAGACTTACGATGAATGACAGATCTGGTTTCTCTGATTGGGCGGAAATCTTGGTGGCCATCTTCAATTTATTCAAAATCTTTAATGATTTTTATCTCTGATACCATTTAAGTGTTCTATACGAAACTTGGTTTACAGCATCCATGTATGAAGAGACTTGCATTAATGGATAACCACATTAGTTCCTCTGAGTGGCGGGAAGGATGGGCAGCCATCTTTAATTTATGCAAAATCATTAATGATCTCTATCTCTGTCACTGTTCAAATGCTCAATGTAAAATTTGGTATACATTATCGATGCATCAAGAGATTACCGGTTTCTCTGATTGGATGGAAACCTTAGGGGCCATTTCTAATTGCAAACTTTTTGATAATCTGTATATTTGTGACTTGACTGATTGGTGTTCCTGACATCTTGGTTCAAATTGAATACATTATGAATGGCTGGCGCCCAGAGCTCAGAGGTTTTCAAATGCGCAGCTTCGTATTGTATTGGTTAGTGGGTCCCTTGTTCATGTTGATAGGGGGACCACCTGAAAGCTAAGTTAAGTGTTTCCAGACAATAACTTTTGAAAACCTGAACCGATTCATTCCAAATTTGATGTGTAGGTACCTCGACCCAATTTCTCGTTTGGCATTGTTTTTCATGCCGATCCACATATAGGTGGTGCCACCTGGGGGCAAATTTAAAATTATGTTTCCGGACAATAACTTTTTAATACTTGAATGAATTCTTCCCAAGTATGGTATACATGTACCTTACCTGAAGATTTCACTTGGAATTGTTTTTCTTGTCGATCTGCTCATAGGTGGCGCCACCTGTAGGCAAAGTTAACATTTTCTATTTCCAATGTCAAGGGATCTTGCCTCAAGATCTCGGTTAGGATTATTTTTTATGCCTATCTGCCTGCATATGGCAATACCCGAGGGCCAAGGTAAAATTGCATCTCTGGACATTAACTGTTGGACCTTAATGGATTCTTTTAAATTTGGTATGTGGGTACCTACCTTCAAGGCATCTTATGGGGCCATGTTAATGATGTTTTCCTAAGTTTTACGTTTTTACTTTCTTCACAAATAATGAATGTTTCTTTTACTAAAGATGCAAAAGGCATGCCTCCAATCGTATTCAATCGACTGTATCTAGTTTCTTCAATATTTGGCATATGCATTCCTTGTGACAAGACGTTGATTGGTATTACGTTTCAAAAAGATCTGCCTGTAGGTGGCGCCACTAGGGTTCTTTCCATTCTTTTGTGCTGCAAGCAATAACTTTGAAATGCTTTAAAATGTTGCTCGAAATTTGGTTTCCGGGCAATAACTTGAGAACTGCTCATCAAATTCTTCCCAAATTAGGCATTCATATACATTGTACCTTGCCATGAGATGTTGCTTGGGATTGCGTTATCCACTTCTGCTCAGAAAGTGATGCCACCTGATGACAAAATCTGAAATTTGTTTTTGGCCAATAACTTGAGAACTGCATGCTCATCGGATTCTTCTCAAATTTAGCATGCATGTACCATGCCAGGAGATGTTGCATGGGATTGCCTTTCACTCAATTGCACTTACAGGTGGCGTCACCTGGTGGCAAAATCCCAAATTTGTCTCCGGGTAATACCATGATGTCGCTTGAGATTGCATTTCGCCCACTTGCGCCTATAGGTGGCGCCACCAGGTGTTAAAATCAAAATTTGTTTTCAGCCATTAACTTGAGAACTGCTCATCGGAATCTCCTCAAATTTAGCATGCATGTATCATGCCAGGAGATGTTGCGTGGGATTGCCTTTCGCTCACTTTTACTTACAGGTGGTGCCACCTGGTGGCGAAATACCAGATTTGTTTCTGGATAATAACTTGAGAACCGCTCGTCAGATTCTTCTAAAATCTGGTATGAATATATCATGACATATGATGTCGCTTGGGATTGCGTTTCGCCCACTTGTGCGTACAGGTAGCATCACCTCGTGTCAAATCTAAATTTGATTTCGCTCATCAGATTTTTCCCCAATTTGGTATGCAGATAACATGTCATGATATGTCCCTTGGGATTGTATTTCACCTGCTTCTGCATACTGGTGGAAAAATCTGAAATTTGTTTCTGGCAATAATTTGACAACTGCTCAGCGGATTCTTCTCAAATTTGGTATCCATATGCCATAAGATGTCACTTGGGATTGTGTTTCGCACACTTATGCATACAAATCTAAATTTGATTTCCGGGAAATAACCCCTTTTCAGATTCTTCCCAAAGTTCGTATACTGATAAATCATGTCATGAGATGATCCTTGGGATTGCATCCTCGCCCACTTGCACCTATAGGTGGCGACACCTGGCGGCAAATTTAAAATTTGGTTTCCAGGCAATAGGTTGAGGATGCATTCAGCTGCTCGTCAAATTTGGTTTGCAGATAATATGCCTTGGGATGTCACTTGGGGTCGCTTCTCGGTTACATAATTTCCATGCTTCACTGCTTGGAAACTATATTACAGAAGCAAAAAAAAAAAAGTTCAGTCAACCGTTCTGAGTTGATTTTAAAACTTGGAAAGGCAGAAAGACCCTTCCGCATCCAACACCTATGAAGTAGCAGTTGCCTCCCTCATGTATATCCCCCCCCCCCCGATACCAACAATGCTAAAAAATATTGCTACCATTTCGGCGGGGGACTTATCATCCTCTGGCTGCTTGTTAGATGTTTAAAGCGGGGCTGCCATACCCACCGAGCCGTCGCTAAATGGATATCTCGATTTGGGAAATTTACACCGACTGTATTTGTTGGTCCTATTCGTCCAGAGACTCGTTTTGTGCCACTTTAAGAGCGGTATAGATATCTTCCTAATAAATTTATCTATCTCTTTTACCCATTATCAGGTGTTTAAATTGGGAATGTGATACCCTCCGAGCAAGCGCTAAATGGACCATAGCCCGATATGGTCAATTTACACCGACTGTATTTGTTGGTCCTATTCGTCCAGATACCCGTTTTGTGATACATTTCGAGTGGCATATCTTCCTGATAAACTTATCTTTCTGGTTCATTTCTAGGCGTTTAAAGCGGGGCCGCCATACCCTGCGAGCCAGCGATATGTGGACATCAGTTCGATAAGGTCAATTTACACCGACTGTATTTGGTGGTCCTATTCGTCCAGAAACCCGTTTTGTGGCACTTTTCGAGTGACCTAGATATCTTTCTGATAAACTCATCTATCTTTCTCATCCATTTGTTGTGTTTAAAGTGGATCAGAAAGATAGAAAAGTTTATTAACTATCTAGCCCACTCTAAAAGTGGCAAATTGTGAGTTTCTGGACGAATAGGACCACCAAATACAGTCGATGTAAATTGACCATATCGAGATAATATACATTTGGCGCTGGCTCGGAGGGTATGGCGTGCCCGCTTTAAACATCTAAAAATAGGTCAGAAAGATATCTTAGATAAGATAGTTCATTAGAAAGATATCTAGACCCCCATTAAAGTGACACAAAACGGATTTCTGGATGAATAGGACCAACAAATACAGTCGGTGTAAATTGACCATATCGATATGATATCCATTTAGCGCTGGCCCGGAAGGAATGACGGCCCCGTTTTACTCGCATAAAAATGAGTCAGAAAGATAAATTTATTACGAAGATATTCAGACCTCTATAAATGTGGCACAGAACGGATTCATGGATGAATAGGACCAACAAATACAGTCGTTGTAAATTGGCCATATCGGGCTACGATTCGTTTAGTGCTGGCTCTGAGGGTATGACGTCCCCAACTTAAACACCTAAAAATGGGACAGGGAGACAAAATAAATTGATGAGGAAGATACCTAGATCACTCTTAAAGTGTCACAAAACAGATTTATGGAAGAATAAGACCAACAAATACAGTCGGTGTATGATCAATTTATCGCTGGCTCGCAGGGTATGGCGTCCCCGATTCAAACACCTAAAAATGGATCAAAAAGATAGATAATTTTATTGGAAAGATATCTAGATCAATCTTAAAGTGGCACAAAGCAGATTCCTGGACGAATAGGACCAACAAATACAGTCGGTGTAAATAGACCAAATCGAGATGCTATCCGTTTAGCGCTGGATCGAACAGTATTAGTAGGTCGGTCAAGGACACGAAATGTAACTTTTGATGGCATTGTTTGTTACAAATGGGTACCCATGCTAAATTAGTTCTTTGTGTGTTAGGGTCCAAAGTGGGAGGAGATACAACCCGGATTTTGGAAATTAAAGGTCATTTCAGGGTCACTTTTGGGATTAAATAAGGTCAAAACTGGTCAAATACGTTCCTAACTTGATTTCCATTGTGATGTTTGTTACCAATGGCTGTCCACGCTAAATTGATTTTATGTACTGTATGACTTCAGCACAGGTATGGCTAGCTCGTTAATTATTGGAATTGAGGTCATTTTAGATTACAACACATATAAGGGAAGTGGGAAGAGGTGCCGACATACTGACTGCGTCACATGACTTCACAGAATAGTCTTCTGGTTAACCTATTCTAAAGCACATGCCAAGAATCTAACGATTCGTGACATGTGTTGTATCTCAGGTACGCTTTTATTGTACCTGTTCATGTGGCAACTTGGATGATATGACCACACGGCCCCTAGCACCGGCATAAGCGGTAATAGATACAAATCTAGAGAGCTATGATGGAAATGCTCTGACAACTCGTATACTGGTAATTGGTGAGCTGTTTCGCTGTGACAACTCGTACATTGGAGATTGGTGAGCTGTATCATCGTCACTTCATGGGTCAAATGGAATCAAAAATGAGGGAAAATTCTGTTTTATGTCATATACTTTGTGCTGTTTGTTATTTACTTTTGTATGAGGTATGGTTCAAGGTAGGGTGGATACTTAGACAACTTTGGCAATATGAGGTCATTATCAGGTCATTTCGAGGTCAGATATCGTCCAAAGTTGGCCAAAAGATGGGCCTTAAAACAATTTAAAACATTTTGTGCGAAATTCCTTGTTTAAGAAGTGGGTATCAAATCTGAAGTAGTTCTACGGGTTTTCTTCAATATATTAGTGTAGCGTAATTCAGTAATTTTTGTTTGTGAATGTTGGCAACATCCATTTTCTTATAGACTGGACCTTACCGATCAAGATAATTGTTGGTCCGAAGTTTCCCTTCTCGAGTTTGAAGTAGTTTGAGTTAACCCTTCCTGGCCTGGGTGATAGAGGGTTCGGAAATTTAGTGCTCTTCTGAACATTCGCGGTATCACCAGAATGACCAAAAATCCAGAGCAAAGACTTTCCGTAGTTTTGGAATATTATATTTGGCTTATTTTTAGCCTATTTTTGTAATTCTAGTGATAAACCATCATGCGTTAATTCAAAATGGGGCTCATGTGGGTTCATCCAAAAATCGTCCTTTTCAGGTTAGTAGTATACAGCAAGCAAATTGGCGTAAATTTCACCCGGATGTAACTATGACGTCACAATTGGTGGTATGTAAGCGTGTTTGTGATTGGCTGGTGGGGGGTGGGAGGCGTGGTCTGTGTGTGGTGGGAGGTGGGTACAAGATGGCGGCCCGTTTTTGTGTCGTGATGTGGTGGGAGGTGGGTACAAGATGGCGGCCAGTTTTTGTGTCGTGTGTGGTGGGAGGTGGGTACAAGATGGCGGCCAGTTTTTGTGTCGTGATGTGGTGGGAGGTGGGTACAAGATGGCGGCCAGTTTTTGTGTCGTGTGTGGTGTGGGTACAAGATGGCGGCCAGTTTTTGTGTCGTGATGTGGTGGGAGGTGGGTACAAGATGGCGGCCAGTTTTTGTGTCGTGTGTGGTGGGCGAGGAGGTGGGTACAAGATGGCGGCCAGTTTTTGTGTCGTGTGGTGGGAGGTATGGATGGTGTGAGTGAGTGCAAGAATGTATTCATCCGCGGTGATGCAGTCATGTCTGGCGGTGATTCGGTCTCGGGAAAAAGCTTCCGCGGAGAAAACGTAGTCCCTAGATAAAATGGTCCGATGGGGTCGAGTGAGGTATCAAAGTGAAGCTTAGGTGAGCGGGCATCTAATGGGCTGGGTGTGGGATTGAAATATCGGCATTGTGCGCATGCGCGGTGGCCGAAGGGTATGAAAATAGCCTTTTTGGAGCTAGGGGATTGACTACTGGTCCGATGGGGTCGAGTGAGGTATCAAAGTGAAGCTTAGGTGAGGGGGCATCTAATGGGCTGGGTGTGGGATTGAACTATCGGCATTGTGCGCATGCGCGGCGGCCAAAGGGTATGAAAATAGCCTTTTTGGAGCTAGGAGATTGACTACTGGTCCAGTGGGGTCGAGTGAGGTATCAATGTGAAGCATTCATGAAGGGGCATCTGATGGACTGGGTGTGGGGTTGAATTAGGGTGATTCTGCGCATGCGCGGCGGCCAAAGGGTATAAAAATAGCCGTGTTGGAGCTAGGGGATTGACTACTGGTCCAGTGAGGTCGAGTGAAGTATCAAATTGAAGGTGAGGTGAAGGAGCATCTAATGGGCTGGATGTGGGTTGAACTATCGGCATTCTGCGCATGCGCGGCGGCCAAAGGGTGTGAAAATAGCCTTTTTGGAGCTAGGAGCGCCCCTAATGGACCAATGGGGTCGAGTGAGGTATCAAATTGAAGGTGAGGTGAAGGGGCATTTGATGGGCTGGGTGTGGGGTTGAATTAGGGTGATTCTGCGCATGCGCGGCGGCCAAAAGGGTATGAAAATAGCCTTTTTGGAGCTAGGAGAGCCCCTAATGGACCAATGGGGTCGAGTGAGGTATCAAATTGAAGGTGAGGTGAAGGGACATCTAATGGGCTGGGATGGGGTTGAACTATACCGTTTAGGTGTATTGATGATAATAAAATTTAAAGATCACATGTCCAACACATACTCACATAATGAAAGCAAGAATCGAACTTGCGTCCCCTCGAGATGAAGGATACCCGTCCAGGTTTCATTTTTTTGAGGTGTACTGAAATGCTCTCTCTAATTTATGCCACGGTATCTATTTTTACAGCTGTCAACTGTTATGGTTTGGTCACAATGTTGCCATTTTCTCCCCTATATTTAGCGTCCACAAAAAGAAGAGTATATTACAGCAATTATGTTCAAGAAAACACCCCGCTAGAAAATTGTCTTCAAATTGTCTGTTGTTGTGGGAGTATAAAAAAATCCTGGTCAACAGGGGCGCGTATATTTCGTGCGACGCTATGTTGCCAATGCATTGAAATTTGAATAGGTTGTCTGCATGGGTTTCAACGCAAGTATAGTACTAAAGTCTAGCTTACCTGATAAAAGAGTTTAGTCCAGATGATCTGGGGCTGTTTTTTTCCTAGGTGGGTATAACACACCATGAAGCGGGAGGTCACGTGATCAGTTCAAGGTCATATCCATTTTTTTCCATCACGGTTGTGCGCAGGTGTATGACGTCACTTCCGGTCTGCGTGAATCGGGCGTGACCTGGAAAAAGGATTGATCTGTAATCTGTGTTGTTGTTGTTGCTCCCTTTTTTTGCACTAACCCATCAGAATAGTACGTATCACGGACTACACCCGTAGAGCTACATCTGGTCTATAAAACACGTTCCTCTGGATCCCACACCTTCATTTCTACAGAGCCATGGCGGAGATCCAGCCCCATGCGACTCGCATTTTACAGTATGCCACCGTGGTGAATTCATTCACGGGTTACCGAGCAGTGGTCCGGTCCATGTTTGCAGATGGCGACGACAACGAGGGACGACGCCAGATCCTGAACGAGTTCACAGAAGCGGTCCTCCACAGAGTGCACTCGATGGAGAGGCGTGCCATCACTCACCACTACTGGACTATGACAGCCATCCTTGATGCTCGCGCTATGGACCAGGAGCGCTCACGCCGGAACCAGCGCCGGCTGGTTGGCCTCATACTAGTCTGTGCCCTATTCACCCTGGCGCTGTGGTAGTGACACTATAAATACAGGGGATGAGACAGAGTGTGTGTCATTCTCCCTTCGACATTTACAGCAAGCATGTCACTACGCGCCATCCTGCCTCTTACACCCAGTGTGAGGTTATACATTTATCAAGATAAAGTCACGCTGGTGAAAGACGATCAAGCTATTTACTGGACGCCCGCTGAGAGGCTATCGAATCCGGTGACACTACAGCGTGATGGGTGGACTAAGTTTAAACGGGTGTTGAGCGGTGAGTTGGACGGAGACCTCATCCACCTGGACAACGCCATCTACGTATATTCCGTACCGCCCGTCCACATACGCCTGGGCCGGTACCAAGAGCCTACGCGAAGTATCAGCCTAACTTCCTCTGTGTGGTCAGCCTTGGAGAAAATAGTGCCTATTGTGGACCAGTTATTTACACCGGACGACCGATCACCCGACCAATTAGCGTGGGTTCGTGCTATGGAAGACGCGGCGGCTGAACCCCATGAACAACTACATGAACCCGACGACGATGCCATTGATTAGCCCGCTAGACTCAGTCAGCCCAATGACATGACCACCTGATCCTTTGATCTCACGGGGTTCTCCCTATAAATACGAGAGACAGTGAAATCTGGTACCATTCACGTACTGACCATGACGGAGCATATAGTACTGGCGTATTTCAGCTTGACCCCCGAGGTTTTCCTGCACGTGTATGCGGATAAGGTCGATATCATGGAGGAGGTGGTGGGAGACACGGACCCTACACAACCGTGCCCGGCTCACATTCGTCTGTCCCGGGAGGGCTGGACCAAATTCAAACGGGTGTTGTCTGGTGAACTGGACGGCGACCTCATCCACTTGTGTCACGATGTGTACATCCGACGCGGCCCTTTCTTTGCTCAATTGGCTCGGCTAGATGGAGGTACAGTGCATTTTACCCTTCACCCTGATCTATGGTCTGCATTGGAAGATGCCGTGGTGGATGTGGATGAAGTGCTTATCAAGCGGTCATCAGACGAGTTGGACTGGTCATTGACCATGGCCACTGTGGAAGTCCACGAAGAAAATCAGAAAGAAACTCAGGCCCAAGATATACCCGTTATAAATAAACGATAGAGCCAGGGTCCATCATCATTTTGTCACCATGAAGCGCTGGGAGAAGGTGTTGGATAACTTATACTACAGTCCCGACAGTCCGGCAGCCTATAGTGCATTGTCGGCTCTCTATCGAGCGGCCAAACCCCAGGGGGTACAACGTGCCCAAGTCCGAGATTGGTTAAGAAGACAAGACACCTATACCTTACATCGATCTGTCCGTCGCCATTTTCTACGGAACCGGGTCATCGTGGGAGGAATAGATGCCCAGTGGCAAGCGGATTTGGTGGATATGAGCGCCTTTGCCAACCACAACGATGAGAATCGGTATATCTTGACGTGCATCGATATCCTATCCAAGTATGCGTGGGTGGTACCCATCCGGACGAAAACGGGGGCAAATCTCATAGCGGCGTTCAAAGACATCTTCAAGACCGGGCGCAAACCTTTGTATTTGCAAACCGACGAAGGCACGGAATTCCTCAACAGACCGTTCCAAGCCTTTCTCAAGAAACAGAAGGTGTTTTTCTTCCATACGTACAACGAGACCAAGGCTTCCGTGGTGGAGAGGTTCAACAGGACATTCAAAGGCCGCATGTATAAATATTTCACCTATAAGAATACAAGGCGGTACATCGATGTTCTCCCGAAACTGGTGAGGGGTTACAATCGAGCCTATCATCGAAGTATAGAGAGAGCCCCCATTACCGTGACCCAACGCAATGAAGCCCAAGTCCGGCGTGTCTTGTACCCCAGGCCATCGCAGCGAACGACGAAGGCGGTGTACAAGGTCGGGGACCCTGTACGGATCAGTAAAGTCAAGGGCAAGTTCGAGAAAAGTTACTTGCCCAACTGGAGCGATGAGCACTTCCTGATTAAACGGCGCCTACCCCGACAGCGGCGAGTCTATGAACTGGAAGATCTCCAAGGGGAAACGTTGCTGGGGACGTTTTACGACACGGAATTACAGCCTGTTGTAAAAACACAGCAAGACTACTACACGGTGGAGCAGATTTTGAAAACGGAACGTCGACGTGGCAAACTGTTTCATTTCGTAAAATGGCAAGGCTGGCCCAGTTCCTTCAATTCCTGGGTCGCTGCCAACCAGGTGAAACGACTATAAAGCCAGACACCACTGCCGTCCTCCTTCATTCCACGTCCGACCCCAGTGCTATGGACCAACAGCAGCTGCCTCCGAAGACAGCGTCTCGCAAAACGCGCAAAGCGCAAGTGGTCTTTGGGGTGCTATTGCTAACCCTGCTGAGTGTGTTGTACGGAGGTGTGTTTTACGACGTAGCCTATGTCAGTACGTTACTTAACCAACTGAGAACACCAGCCATCAGTGAAACGGGTCTACAGAGAGCACCAGTCGTATCGAGCCCAGTCACCACCACCACCACACCCCGCGTACAAGCCACGTCGAGCTCTACACTTACACCAAGTACACCTACTACGTCTCAAGACCCACCGGATTTCATCCCTCACAGTGAACCGACCACCCACGTTGTACCCACTCCCAGCACCATCTCTGAACGTGAACAGACAACGACGACCGACGTTGTACCCACCACCACTCCAGTTCACTCGTACGAAATTTACAAGAGCGGGTTACCACGACAACGGATAGACCTCAAACCATGGACCCTGGGTGGCAGCATCCCTTCACTTGCGTCATCGCAGGACCGACGGGCTCCGGCAAAACGCACTTCGTCAGGAAGCTCCTTCAACACGCCGACAGCATGATCACTCCACCCATTGCCCGAGTCGTGTGGTGTTACGGAGAATGGCAGGAAGCGTATGCAGCAATGCCCCACATCACGTTCGTGGAAGGCCTACCCAACCTGGCCGATTTGGAACCCGACACCTTGGTGGTTCTGGATGATCTCATGGCGGAGACGGATGCACGGGTCACCCAACTCTTTACCAAAGGCAGCCATCATCGACGGCTCAGCATCATCTACATTGTGCAGAATCTGTTCAGTAAAAACAAAGAACATCGCAATATCAGCTTAAATGCCCACTACCCGAGAGATACCACTCAACTGCTGCACCTGGCGAGACAGATGTATCCCGGCCGCACACCGTTTGCGTTGGAAGCCTTCAAAGATGCCACAACCCCTCAGCACGGGTATATGCTGTTCGACCTCAAGCAAGCCACCCCCGACCACCTTCGACTACGGACCGGCATCTTTCCCGGAGAGACCCACCACGTGTACATGCAAAAATAATGTAAACACACCCACAGTGGCGCTCCCAGCTGGGGTCTGTGTGTTTGATGATGGGGAATAATAAAAAGAATGAATACCACAGCAGGGTTGACTTTGTCTGTGAGGTGGATAAAAAGGGCAGAGTTGTGGGTTCTAGCATTAGTTGTACAGGATGTCTGCGCGAGTACGGAAGCACGCTCCCACGCTCCGTGTATTGAAGACGGCCCCACCCGAGTTAGTCCGAACCATTGTACGCGGTGCGGACCCTGACCTTGTACGCTGTCTGTGCGAGATCGGGTACAACCTGTTAAAAGGCAACGTACCACTGACTCCGGCTCAGAAGACCAAGTTGGCCAAGCATAAGACAGGTCTCCGAACCCTAGTCCACAAGCGGGTCTCCTCAAACACAAAAGAAAAAGGTGTTACAGAAAGGCGGCTTTCTCGGGGCCATCTTAGCACCGTTGGCCGCTTCCGTGTTGGGTCCAGTATTGGGTGGACTCTTCGGCCGACAATGAACCACACGAAAAAAATGGTCCTCGTCGAACCACGGTTCCTGCAAAACCTCCAATCACCCTACCCTGTCCCACCTACGGTGAAGACCATAAACATGGAGAGATGCAACAGATCTTACAGAGACCGGGGTTAAGCGACAGTGAGAAAGTACAACGGTACAATGAGACGCTTCAACGGTACATGACGTTCATGGACCAATACAAAACCCTGTCTACCCCAGCAACAGCACCACCACCACCACCACCACCACCACTACCACCACGTGACAGACCGCTGACCTCAGCACCGCTCCAACAGCCGGGTCAGGTAGCCTCCACAGCCCCACAGTGGGTGGAAGACGAAGTGCTGAAGAGTGTACCTGCCTCGTTCAAGAAACAAGCTGGCCTGGTATTACAACGGATGAAACAGAATCCTAACATGACTTGGAATGATAAAGGCGAACTCCTGGTACAGAATCAGGTGGTCCCCGGGACCCACATGACGGATTTAGTGAATGATCTGATGCGTCAACGCAGATCGCACACCGATCCTCGAGGATGGGAGGTCTTCGCTCAAGGCTTGAAAGACATGCATGTACCACAGGAATTGGTGGGGAACCCCACCGCTGGGCCTTTATACAGCAAACCCAGCAATCGCCGAGTCGTGCACCACGACTCTCACCACAACCTTCTTGGGAAGCCGACTGGGAACCGGAGTCACCCCCCAAAACTCCACCACCATCACAACGGGCACCTTCTTTTCAGACCTTTAAAAACCACCCTCGATCAAGACACCCCACATCTCCAGAGCCGTGACACGTAGCAAGTCAACGCGACGAACACGACGCCGCACACAACCGCCCAAGGCCTGGAAGACCTATTAAAACCAACAGCAGCAGCAGGACAGCTCAGTCGCTATGTTTTACCTGACCCTACCCAGTAACAGTTCGCTGGATGTGTTTCCTGACAACACCGTGGCCAAGTACGTCACCCAGTTACCACAACCGTTACATTTACCTGGACGCTGGGAATGTGCCCTCGTGGATATCCAATACCCTTACTCGTGGTACAACGTGCGAGCCAATGAAGTGTGGTACGAGGTGACCTACGAAGGCAAAAACACCCGACTCACCCTACCCGAAGGCCAATACGATACTCCCAAGGAGTTCATCGGTGGACTGTCAAGACTGATGCATGATAAGGCGCTACGGGGGGTGACGGATAGTGCAACATGCCTGATAGCCTTGCGCTTCAAGAGAAACGTGTTCTTCGATGTCAACGTACACAACGACAAGGCACAGCTTACCGTCACCGATACCGTGAATGTGAAACTCAGTCCTACACTACAGCAAATGCTGGGTTTCGATCTACAGGCGTTCGCTGGTCCCACCGAACACCATGGCGAGATGCCGATGGATATGAAGTCGGGTATGTACGGACTCTACGTCTACTCGGACGTGGTGGACAACCACATCGTGGGCGATATCAACACACCTCTGTTACGGGTGGTCCCTATTAAAAAGACGTATGGCGATCAAGTCACCCACAGTTTCAACCATATCATGTACCTGCCCGTACGACATACCGACATCAACACGATCACGGTGGATATAAGAGATGACACGGGACGAGCGGTGGCATTCGAACGAGGAAAAGTGGTGCTGACACTTCATTTTCGACAAGCACGTGCTCCCCACTTTGCATAATGAAAGTACTTTACGAGTGCGAT
>JAVTVY010048678.1:0-23525 GCA_036873755.1 Hanleya hanleyi
AAAACAGTATGCATATAATCCAGTATTTCTTCATTATTTCAATGAACTTAGGGAGTGATCAAATGTATTGAAAGCACAGATTAAATTTTGTCTCCAAAATTGGGGCTGATTAGATATTGATTGGGGGGATCGAATTTGGCAACAAATCATATCTGTCCATTCATCTGGCTGTCTATTAACTACAGTTTCCATGTGATTTCATCACTTGGATTGCAAACACTATCATTGCGCATTATGTCTGTAGACATACATAAATTTAAAGTGATAGTAAACCCTCAAAGTAACGGTCGAATTAAAGACAAATTTCAACTGTACGTATCCAAATATATTTTTACTTCATTTAGGTGATTTTTCTAAATGGATAAAAAGTACTTGAGTTTTTGTATGGTAACTCTTCAGTGCCAAATCAATTTGAATTTTGCTTTCAATTTCCTCGATTTTGGAGAAATGTGCACATTTAAACAGTGAGTCTGTGTTGAAACTCAAAGTATGCACACCTTAGGCTTGAGTAAAACGATGAAAAGTGCATACAGAGTTCAAAATGTGATGTCACCGGACCTAGAGATTATCGCAACAGATCACCATATAGAGCCCATGCTTTGTTTGCAGTTTACTCGGTGTGATAAATTCATAACAAATAACAAAAAATATTTTCCGACACTGTACCTTCCAGTGATCTTCAATTTGATGGAAACTTGACTTGAGGGCTTACGATCACTTTTTATACCCGTATGCCCGTCAAACTTTTGATGGGACGTATTATGGTATGGCGGTGTTGTTGTTGTTGTTACACTGTGTCGTTGTTGCGCCATACTGTTATTCTGTGCGCCATGGATATTTCTAGAAATCGTGACCTAGTCAGTTACAAGTTAATATGTTGTCATAGCATTGTAATATCTATCGAAGTTTCTGGAGTAAAAGTTGACTTGAGTTTGGTTGGTTTGTGAGACCGATGGAAATTTCTAGACTTGTGTCTATGTCGTTCATAGCTAAGATACCAGGGGCGGCGGAAGGAGTTAAATATTGGGGGGGCCAAACCGGGGGTGGGACCGGGAGGGGGTGTCCCCCTCCCGCGCCTCCCGCGAAGCGGGGGGTACGGGTGTCCTCCCCCGGAAAAATTTGAAATTTTAGCGTCCATTTAACGCATTTTAGAGCATTTCCGAGGCCTATTAGGGGTGATAATTCACAGCTATTTTTAACTCTTCCGAAACGCTAAAAAAATTATAATCAACAATTAAGGCTGAACATCGATGCAGAGTCCAACTGATTCAACATCATCTTGTGCGTCTCCTATTTCAGTTACAGTAGATAAATATTTCGTCTTTTCTGCATCAAATGTGTCCCGTTGCTATTTTTAACACCGGGACCCCAGCAAGAGAAGAAGCCATCGATAATACTTTTCGTTATTTAAATTCGAATCGGATGAAAAATTGTGGGTGCCATCAACTACAATGCCCGCCACCATGATTCTTTATCGGCAAGCAGGAGAGGCGGCCATCTTAATGCGGAATATTAAGTTGAGGAACACGGCCGGGGATTCCCGCTGAAGCTAGATAGGACAAACACTGGACAGATGTTGGTATATTTTCGACATTGCATTTAATTGAATGTATTTGCGATGCAGGAATCTTGAGGGTTTCAACATGAGGTTCAATACATTCAATATCACCCATGGAGGGGGGAGGAATATTTATTAACTTGGCGAAATGTGCGAGCCACAGACAACGACTTTTTGAAGTTCGGGTTTCCTCGGATATCAACATTTGGGTCAAATTTCCCTCGTACGAAACTTCGCGGATGTCACAGCTGTTATTCATTTCTCGGAATCGGTTCATGGCATTTAATATTAGGTATGCATAGGCGTTAGTGCTGAGCGAAATTATTATGGAGACCAAGTGGTTAAGCGAAATTATTGGGGGGGCCAAAGTGGTCCTTGGCCCCCCCTCTCTGAATATTGGGGGGGGGGCCTGGCCCCCCCGGTTCCGCCGCCCCTGAGGTGCCACTGGAAGGTTTCCTTGTCGCTGCTTTTTTAACTTCTCGAGGATGTTGTTTGGCTCATTCTTCCGGGCATCACAAACTGTCTTGCTCATCTTCTTTGTAGGCTCTCTGATCTCCTGTGGCGAAAACAATTATTACCATATCATATCGCGATTTATTTCGAAAATAAACTCAACAATTTTCAAATCAATTGTGTACTAACTTTAAATATTGAAATAAGCAATGTGAAAATGCAATGCGTAACCAAACAACCTGGAAATTCTAATAAATGACATTTGACTTCGTTCAGATAATGTGTATGAAAGAATGTACAGTACATGATAACCCCCCCCCCCCACACCATCACATTTGAAAAGTACATAAATGGGATACAACACATATTAAAGTTTAGGCAACAATACCAATTTACGTTTATATTGATATGTCAGAGGAATACGATGGAGTGTTGAATGGAGTGAACAATTAATGGACGATACTAACCACAATTTGTAGCATCATATAGATCAGCCCTTAGCTCAACAAATTAAAGCATCCAAATTTCGGGTTGTCAGGAATAGTACACACCACTGGCACATTAGGCCTACCCGGAACTGGGCAAAGCTGTGTTGTAAGTGTATTTGTATTCCTTCGCCAGAGTCCACAGTGAAGCTGTGAACGTCATAATAAAAACATCATTGATAAACTGTTCATTATGGTGGGGTGAGGAGAGATGCAATTTGACGGGACAGGAAGCTCAGACTGTGAAACCGACAGTATGAAATAAAAGCCAGGACTTGAAAGAATCACAAATCAACTGTTATCAATTCATTCATATGTTATGCCAATTTTGTCATGTAAACATCTGAAATGGCTTGACTATTGAAGGTAGAAGGTATACCAGTACAGCAAATGACACAATGAGATTGTAAAAACACCCCCTTCTGGGTTTCTCACATTGAACTGTGCAAAGAGTCACCCAGCATGGTGGTTAATCCCTTACACAATGGACCACTAAGACAAACTGGTCTATTCTTGTAAGGTTGACCGGTTATTTTAATTAACAAAATATACATGTCTGTTCAGCTATTGAAATATATGTTAGACAGCATTTCATATCTAAGGTTAAGTACATGCCTAACAATCGGAGTACAGTCATTTCCCCCCCTGTCATGTTTCCCCCCTGTCCCATTTTCCCCCCCTGTCATATCCCCCCCCTTATATTTACTTGTCCATATAGCTGTTGTGGGTTAAATATTTAGGTAATTTTTTCTTCCAGTAACATAATAGCAATATTTATTTATCATAAACTGTTACAGGAAAAGACAAATGTTGTTTTTTTAATGTAATTCCATCAATAAATTATTTTATTTTTACCAACCAATAAAAGTAACAGAATAATTTGAATGGCACAAGGAATCACCAACGCGACAAAGAACACATACCAATATAACCTAATCAAAAATCAACCGATGAACCTGTACATAGACAATTCCTCTATTCTATTTATATCTCCATCCGCCCATTTATTATTATTTACTTATTTATTTATTTATTTGTTTACTTATTTGTTTATTTGATAATACAGCGCTTGTAAATATCTTTAACAAACTAAGAAATGTAACGTGTAATTAAAATAAAACATTGAGTTGATGGGCTGCAAAATCCGTACGGGAAGTGGCCCTTAAACTGCAATTTTAATCAGTCAAAAATAATTTATTGATGGAATTACATTAAAAAAACAACATTTGTCTTCCTGTAACAGTTTATGATAAATAAAAATTGCCATTATTTTACTGGAAGAAAAAATTACCTAAATATTTAACCCACAACAGCTATATGGACAAGTAAATATAAGGGGGGGAATATGACAGGGGGGGGAATGTGTCCAGGGGGGGAACATGACAGGGGGGGAAAATGACAGGGGGGGAATGGGACAGGGGGGGAACATGACAGGGGGGGAAAATGACCTACATTCCTAACAATCCTACCCATGAGATTAGAGAAAACAAGAAAATCAACCAACAAGCCCTTTTTTTCATAAATCGGTGAGATAAATAAATCTTTCCAAGGCAGTATAATGTTTTGGTTGTTGTATTTACAGTGTAATATACAAACCTGACAAAGTTACTTATATAACTAAAATATATTTTAAACTAGTCCAACATATTCCAGACTTAACAAATGGAGACTTTAGAATGCTAATCTATCCTACAATTTGCAAAAGGTACTTACCATCAATCTGAGTCCGTTCCATCAGCCATATATAATCGGAAATATGACTTTTACTGCCCTCAAATCAGTCAGCTATTAATAAAATAACTGCAAAAAATTTTTTCTTGTCTCTGCAGCGCCACCTAGTGTGAACAAGCAGAGTTATCTCCCCTCCATTTGAAGTGGAGAGATTTTGTAAATACTATTTAGATTGGGAAACCATTTGAACTGATCAGAAGTTTATTCATTCATGAGAATCTTCAAGGATTTGAATGATAACAAAACATATTTCATAATGAAATGATGACAATCAAGGTTTAAAGGTCAACCCATACAGATTTTTTTTGGGTCTAAAAATCCTTAAAAATCATAGTTCATACTTCACTTTGTATGAAAAAAATATTGAAAAAATTCTAATCTGATCAGAAACACACGTAATATGGGAGCAAAGTGGGCTTTTTCACACTTTCACAGCTGGGTTGATGACGTCACGCAGGGTAGTTGACTGAGAAAAAACAGCGGATAACATGGCAAGCGAGTGCAGTCAGAGCTCCGGTTCAGATGTCGATTCGAGCGATATCAGCTGCTTAGATGGAAATATTTTTCGCCAAGAAGATGAAATAGACATAGAGGAGGATGATGACGGACAAATTAACAGTTGTTTGCAGACCAACGTGGAATTCAGCCCTATCAATTTGAGCCGTACGGCTCCGATTCTGACGACTGTGGAACTCGACGACAGGATTCGGAGAGGTCGTTTGTTAAATACAGATTGGTATGCAACTTGACTGGAAACCTTATTATCGTCATCTATAAGACCAAATGTCCATATATTTCAAACTGTATTGAATGTAGAACGATTCTGTGATGTAAAGAACGAGCACATCTGTGTTGCTATTGTTGTTACTGACCGAGGCAGTCTTTTCGAAGGTATAAACTCCGGGATTCGGCAGTATGGACAGTAAACTGTTGATAACTCTACTGATATACGTCCGATTTGAATTTTGTTTGTTTTCCCATAATCCCCATGAAATACCAATTTCAGAATTATATAGTTTGATAAACAAGCTTTGAACATTCATGGCGAAAAGTGCTCAATTTTCGACAAATTACCTCAATTAAATTGAAATCGAATGATATTCCCACAATCTCAAAAAGTATTATTATCACTTCTGTATCTACAGCCATTCACTCCGATTGGTGTTTTTTATTTATTTACTTATCAAACGTATATATATTTATGAAAGATCATTTTATTATTATTAAATAACCTGTAGGTGCTCAAGCAACAAATGCCACGCGAGAGCGAGCAGGGCATGTAGGCCTACAGCCGACTCCCTGCCCGAGGCCTCACTTGCAGGCTAGGTTCGTTCAGCCGATGTCCGTGATAGATTCTCATTGTCCGATTTCTTTGCCGTCACATTCTGATTGTTCTTAGGTTTGATAGTTGGAATAGCTGTCCTCTTTGGTTTTGGTTTGTACCCGAATTCAACTGCTACGCTGTAGATGTCCTCGAATGATGTCTAATTTCTGTCAAAATGTGCCGAGGAAATTATAAGAGTACTGGCTCGGGCCCTCTTTCCACACTCTCGTGTTGCGTACAAATTTCGTCCAATTTGCAGCGATTTTCTCGTCTTTAGGCCACAAATGAATACTAACACCGTCATCTGTAGTAAAACTGCAACCTCCCACTTATTTAACAAATGATGCCCCGATACTCCGAAAATCTCCAGAAATCAGCAGCTACTTACGACTGTGGTATACGGCTTTAACATACAGAATACAAGACGGCTTCCCTCCGTGACGTCACAGCTGGAATTGACAGGAGAGCGATTTTCACCTTTCAAACGGCAATATCTCGCCAACCAGACTGCACAAAATTATGAAAAAAATATCATTATTTTCAGAATCGAAAGGACTATTTTTTTATATTTTTGACCTCAGAGCGTTTGGGTTGACCTTTAAGGGATGTCTGCTGGTGATTTTTTCTTGGCAACAGTTTTTGCCAGTTTGAGTTAGATTAAGCGACATGGATTTCCTTTAAAAGTCTTCTAGCTGAGAATTTTGTGCAGCAACATTCATTCAATTTGATAAATTTTGAAAGACATTGTGATTGTCTCCAAACAGTTAGAATATAGGAAAAAGTTAAATACTATTTATGTAATTTTTTGTGAATAGGATTCAAAACCTGGGCTATTCCCTTTGTTTTCTAGGTTATCAAATGGAGCATGGGTCCGTCTTTTTAACAGTGTCAACAGCTAAACAATGCACACCGACCTATATTCCTCATATTACACAATTATGAATGCAGCAACACACATTATTCGAAGAGTTAATTACGGACATCCTTAATTCAATTTTAAATAAAACTTGAATTCCAAACAATCAAATATTCAAAACTTCATAGATTTATTCCAATTTTAATAAATTTCAGATGAAGATTAATAGTGAATTCGATTTGAGTTAGAATATTTAAATTTAGTTTTCAGTGACCTTGCATTTGTTTGGATATCGAACTATGATGGATGGCAATTAGGTTTTTTGTCAATTTTTATTAGCAATTCCTAAGTGACATTTCAAAATACTTCACAGTCAAATATCAGCATAACGATAGAATATTCACACAATATGAAAATAAAATTAATCCTTCAATTCAATTGTAATATAGTATAGCTATTGAAAATATTAATCATGAGTTTGTATTAAATTCAAGATGAATTTCATATGAAACTACCAAAACTGATATTTGATGCCTCATGAGCAGCAGATTGGAGATTTGTGGTACAAAATCTCTCTCTCCAACTGCGAGCAGCCAAATATGGAGAACATTACTTGGGTGTTGTGAACTGATATTGAATCGTATATGATCATATAAAATTGCAAATCCTATAAGATCTGGATCATATAGGGTCCAAAATACTAATTGTATTGTGGTTATTCACAGATCTGTCCTGATTAAGCAAAAACGCATTTTAGATATATTTGTCTTGACTGAAGACCGCATAAACATCACTCTCTAAAAACATTAAATTATTTTTTCCCAAGAAGAGTGGAAATTGATCCCACTCAAGTTGAATGAAGTCCAGTGTCAAGTTGAGTGGATTCTGCTTATTAAGTCAATAAATCGCTGAAGTGGTGGGCAAAATAATGTTTGAGTGAAATTACATTCAATTACTTCAGTGAAACGCACTTAATTTGTGTGAAATAATTCACTAAAATACTTGAGCGGGATCAATTTCCACTCTTCTTAATATCATTAATACAATTGATCCTATGGAGTGTCATATTAAATCCAATAGGATTATTATATTTCTATCCTATTAAATCCAGTAGGATTTTTTAGAATCTTATAGGATTTTTTTTAGAATCTTATAAGACTTTTCAGAATCTTATAGGATTTTTTTAATCTTATAGGATTTCTTAGAATCTTATAAGATTTTCTCAGAATCTTATAGGATTTTTCAGAATCTTATAGGATTTTTTAGAATCTTATAAGATTTCGAATAATCTTATAGGATCCTATAAGATTTTTTTGTAAGGGCCACTTCCATAGCTTCCGGGGCTTCCTGCCAGGAGGGAGTATTGGAAGGGATAGTCCTCGACAAATTAGCTTCCGGTTTCCTAGACTGTTCAGTCAAAACCGGAAGCAGTGGCGTACTACTCCGGAATTGACTGGTCATCATCTCTCTCAATTCCTTCATTTCCTCACGTTGCTGTTCCATACCGCGCAGTATGGCAGCCAATGTGGGATCAGTCACTTGAGAGTGGACCGGAAGCAAGGCCTGACGAGGTGTGTTCACACTCAAGGACCTTCCAGCTCGACGTGAGCACGGCCACTGTAAAGGTCGGTGAACTGGCATACGAGGTCGTAAACCGGAAGCACGTATAGGAGGACGCATCATACGTAATAATCCCGGTCCCGTACCACGAACACCCCCGGAAGCAGATATCTGACCTAAGCCACGCAAGGGCGAAGGTAGACCAGCAACCGGATGCCGCATAATTTGACCTGATCTGATTGAGGGTTCTTGATAACGCACCTCAGACACAGGCAAAAAATTTGACATATCATAGGTTCCTGAATACATACCATACTGCCGTTGTTGCGGGAACGTTAATCTCTGGTGGCCCAGAAGGCTCGTAGATACAAACGTCTCGGCAGGGGGACGAGGAAGGCCACCAGAGTAATCGGAAGCAGGCTGGGAAAATTCAGACAAACCGGAAGCAACAGTTAAAGGCGTAACTGAGCGACCGGGAAGTCCAGGCCTCGACAGCGTCGAGGAAGGTATCTTCCCAACCCCGGACCCAAATGAAAACTTAACATTAGGCCCCTCACTAGTGCTGCCTAAGTTTTCGTAGTCATAAGTTGACTCCGATCAAGAGATCGGAGTCCCCTGGCTTTCCCACGCTAAGCCTGGGTCCGTCACCGATTTCCCTTCATTGTCGTATCCAGGCGTCCGCTCAATTGGAATCTCCACGTCCACAGTCGTCGTAGTGCCAGACTCCAAATCTTCGATTATCCCTTCCACCTGTACCAACCGGGTCGGTGCCTTACCTGACTGACCCTTCGCCTGGTCTGAAATGGAAGCATCGTGAGCGGGGGGGGGGCGTTTGTTTATCTTTATTTACGTTCAATAGGCTGACTAACGTAGACCCAGCTACAGAACTAACAAGCCCCCTAGACTCCTCGCCTACGCTAGTATGAGGAGACTGTGCTACATATGTCTCGTTGGCGAGATTGGTAGGCATAACAACACTATTTCCTTCGTTAGCTGCCAGAGAACCGGCCAGATACACCTGGAATATGCCGGGCGCCCACACAATACACTCTTCACAGGCCGTGTCCCATGTACAGATTCTACCCTGGCGGCATGGCGGACACGTTGAGTGAAGGTCATAACTAGGCTTGTCACCTCCACAAGACATGCATGACAATTGAGACATATTTTGAGCCATTTTTACGCTGATAACTTATAGAATACTTCCCAAAGGACTTCTTGCAGAAAATCAGACGTCTGAGGTAATCCAACTGTGAGTAGTTTTACTAGAAAAGGCACTTTTTCACGGAGTTGACAATGTTTACTTCCAGCCCTACGAAGCAGTACAACAAGAAGGAAGTGGAATTGTGGGTAGCTATGCTATCACGTGACTAGCAGGGGAGATAACTGTGTCATTTAAATTCTTACTGTGGTATTTCATGTAGACAAGAAATGCAAAGAGTGGAAGTGAGGTAAGTTTTCAGCGCAAATAACTACGCATTCCTTGTGACAAGACGCCAGTCCGTATTACATTTCAGCAACATCTGCCTGAAGGTAGCGCCACTGGTTCTTGCTTCTTTGAGTCCGTGGATGTTCGTGTACGTCCGTGCATGTCTGTTCGAAGCGATAACTTCCTAACGCTCTGTTGGATTCTTCCGAAATTCAGCATTCGCATTCCTTGCGACAAGAGGCCAGTCCATATTGCATTTCAGCAACATCGGCCTGAAGGTGGCGCCACTGGGTCAAAATAGATTTTTTTCCCGTGTACATCTGTTCGAAGCGATAACTTCCTAATGCTGTGTTGGGTTATTCCGAAATTCGGAATACGCATTCCTTGCAACAGGACGCCAGTCCGTATTGCATTTCAGCAACATCTGCCTGAAGGTGGCACCACTGAGTTTCTCTTCTTCTTGTCCGTTCCAGTCAAAATGGGCCTTCAATTTTGCTATATGAAATCATTCTATTCCACATCATATGATTTACCCTAAAGCTTTTGCATGAACCATATTTTATTTCAGAAGTATGTGAAATAACTGGCGGGGAAATCCCCGCAGTAGTGAATCCCTGATTTTTTAATTTCATGTCATCTTAAACGAAGGACAACATTTCCTTCAATTTTGCTAACAAATAATTGTATTGCACATCATAGGATTTACCCTGAAGCTTCTGCACGAATCGTTTGTCTACACACGTATATTACTATATTAATTACAACTGTGTTCCTAATGTTTGGGTGCACACTGTGCATATGATCAATTTCCTGAATTGAACTGAATTCAACCTTGCTGGTCTTCAGACTGACAGATGATGGCATGCAGTTGTCGGTGCAGTTGTTCATGACAGGGAGCTTTCTGTGAAGGAGTTGCAACCCCAAAAGGCTTAAAATTTTTACCCCTGGGCCATTTTTGGCCATGGGGTATTGTCATCATCTTGTACGTCCGTCTGTTCGTTCGTGAGCGAGATAGCCGGAAAACTGTTTCGCTGATGAATTCCAAATTTGGTATGCTTATTTGCCTAGTCAAGGAGAAGCCTTTAGAATTGGGACCTGATTGGGACCTTAGCAGCCATCTTTAATTTCATGCAAAATGGATAATGATCCATATCTCGGAAACCATTCAACTGTTCAATACAAAATTTGATATACATCATCGATACATCAAGCAACTTTCAACGAATTACCAAACAGGCTTTTCTGATTAGCTGGGAACCCTGGATGCCATCTTTAATTCATGCGAAATCGATAATGATAGCATACATATCTCGGTTACCATTCAATTGTTTTATATGAAGGTAGGAATATATCATCAATACATCCAGATACTTTGACTCGGGACCTGATTGACTGAAAACCTTTGGTGGCCATCTTTAATTTAGGCAAAATCATTAATGATCTATCTCTGATTCCGTTGGGAGTGCTCAGTGGAAAATTTGGTATACATCATTGATGCATCAAGAGACTTACGATGAATGACAGATCTGGTTTCTCTGATTGGGCGGAAATCTTGGCGGCCATCTTTAATTTATTCAGAATCTTTAATGATGTTTATCTCTGATACCATTCAAATGTTCTATACGAAACTTGATTTACAGCATCAATGTATGAAGAGACTTGCATTAATGAATAACCACATTAGTTCCTCTGAGTGACGGGAAGGATGGGCAACCATCTTTAATTTATGTAAAATCATTAATGATCTTACATCTCTGACACTGTTCAAATGCTCAATGTAAAATTTGGTATACATTATCGATGCATCATCTCGGTTACTTCTACATGATGTGCCTAGGATACAGTACTATACTATACACAATTTTTTGTAATTCAGCATCGCAGAAAATCACCATCGATTGCGTTTTCAATGGTAAAAGGGTTAGGAAAGAACTAAAAATACACTTCAATGCAGAGTGATTTTGATTGACACCAAAAATCGCTCAGAACGCTTCTTCGGCGATCTAGACCTCAGGAGCATCTGGGGCCTGGGCGGCCCTTGGATCCTCACCTAAAGTGCAATGATAATGGCCGTACAACTTTGAATTTGCTTCCGACGCCCCTGTATTAACAGACAGTGTCAATTAACGTACTGTTCCAGCTGTCTCCCGTTCAGTGATTGGTCATTCGACCCCGCCATTTTAAGCTAATACGAGCATTTTCATTGGATCACTATTAGATAAGACCCACCCCAATCTTCATACACAACCACGGGACTGTCTCAGTTGACTGATGACATAGCGCGGCCTCGTTTTTGATTTCAAAATCTGCCGTCTAACTGGGAAAATGTTGTTGTTGCTGCATCAGCCGATCATTAGCCCCCTGTAGAAGATACTATAGGCTAATACATGTAGGCTACCATGCCATGAGATGATGCTTGGGATTGCATTTCGCTCACTTGCACCTACAGGTGGCGACAACTGGTGGCAATTTAAAATTTGGTTTCCGGGCAGTAGGTTGAGGATGCCTTCAGCTTCTCGTCAAATTTGGTTTGCAGATAATTCCTTGAGATGTCACTTGAGGATGCTTCTCGGTGCTTCACTGCATGGAAACTATATCACAGAAGCAATCAACTTCCAGTCAATCGTTCCGAGTTGATCTTAAAACTTGGGAAGGCAGGAAGGCCTATGAAGCAGCAGTTGCCTCCCTCATGTACATGTATATCCCCTAAGACCAACAATGCTAAAAAATATTGCTGCCATTTCGGCGGGGGACCTAGCATCCTCTGGCTGCTTGTTACAGTAGTTTTCCAACAAAGTCAAACGTATTCAAATTGACGAGAAACTAAATAGTTTCTTGTCGTGACAATTTATTCTTTTACTTCATGTACCAGGATGATGTACATAGTCACCTACAGAGGGTTTTTCTTTTTCAGTTCAACACATTCGGGACTTTATTCAACATTTTTATCTTCATTTTATAGAGCTAACCTGCTTGCAGGTGTTCAACGAGGTCTTTGCAAAAAGTCAGATTTATGCTCCGGGGTTTCTCCGTCTCCAATCTAAACAGCTTGAATCTTAAACACAGTGTACACAGCCACACTAGAGTGACACTGCATTTTAGTGAGAGTGCAATCGGCACAGCATGTTTTTCCTCCTCCATTTATTTACTGGAAATACACAGAATGTTCACGAGTAGGTTCACTCATTGTATCCTGTTGGTCTCTTCAACATCAATTTGCGGTCCTTGAATAACACACCATCTAACTCCATTGCTTCGGTGGCCAGTGCTGCAGTCTTGAACTGAAAAATTAGAAGAAAGGTCAGGAATTCAAAAATTATATGAGCAAATATTTTTTATGAACAAGTATGAAATTTGCATGACATGTGGTCAGTGACCCATAGGTGTGCAGCGTGAAGTTACTCTGTTTTCGGTTATATTTTCACGAGTTATGGCCCTTTGATTAAACCTAAGTGAATGGGATATATTTATTTGTCCAAGCTGGATCTCAGTCGATAACCGATTTGAACCAGGAAAATGGCTATATTATATGTTATTCTACATTCCAAAGCAGACAACATACATGTAGGTCCTGAAGTATGAAATTGCCCCAAAAATTAAACATTTATAAATAATGTTGGTGTTTGTTATCAAATCAAACCTGTTATCACTTAAATGCCATATTCCTCCATTTGGAGATCTCCTGCAAATAAAATTATCTCCCCTGATCGTCGCGTCGATCGTCCGCCAGGTGGCGTGCTCACCGCGCATGTCCTTCCTCTTTTTCCCATGCTGTGCAAGACCTGTTTTGTGTCAAGGCCGAGCAAAGAGGGCAGGATGGGTTGGGCAAATCAATTTGATAACAGGTTTGATTTGATAACGAACACCAACATTATTTATAAATGTTTAATGTTTGTGTCTCAAATCTTAACCTGTTATCACTTAAATGCCAGACTCCCAACAGAGGAGGTTGGGTAGCCGGCCTTGTGACTTGCTTTTGGGTTAAGCGGAGCACGCCTTGTTCTGATTTTGTAAATCTAATACGCCTAGTAATATCCTGATAATTCCCGTGTCGTATAGAGGCGTAGGGAGTTCAACGAATTACAAGTAATGCGGCGAGAGGTGGACTCTGTTCCTACCATTTGCTCGCATACTTGGCTAGATAATCAGATGCCATCGTGATGCCTTGAAGTCCCTTCGTCTCCGACATGGTCTGTCTTCTATACTTACCGAATTGTCGGGATCTTGCTTGCTTGAGCGGCGCCCCCCCCCCCCCTCCTTTCTTGATGGAAACTGGTGGACTATACGCTGGGCTGCTGCTAACGGGCCCAACGTAGTCACCCTGTCTGTTTGTACAGACATGTCCCTAAGATAATAGTCAGCGAAGGTAGAGTTTACAGTCCATGCACAGGATTGAACGATCTCGTCCAGTGACAAGTTTTTCCAGAGCGGCCAGGACGTAGCAATAGCTCTAATCTCATGAGATGATGCCTTCGACAATAGGGGAGGAGCATCGATGGCGAGTTGGTATGTCCAGTGTATCGTCTTCCTTAACCAAGATGCAACTGTATTTTTCGTAATGTCCGCAGATGCTCCCGGATGTAATGATAGAAATAGGAGACGTCTAGATCCTCTAGTAGAGTCTGTTCTCTGTAAATAGCATCGTAGGGCTCTAACTGGACATAATACTCTGTCGTTCTCCAGTGGGCCTACGAAGTCTGTAAGTGCTGGGATCTGATATAGTCTTTGAGCACATGGTCCCTGACGTGTTGATTCATTCTTGGCGATGAATTCCGGGATCGGACGGAAGGATATAGTTTTCCAACCAGCGGTCCATGCCAGGGAGCTGCGTTCCAATGCGTGAAGCTCGGAGACTCTAGTGGCCAGAGCGAATGCTGTTAAGAAGACTGTCTTGTAAGACAGTGCCTTGATCGTAGCCGACTGTAACGGTTCAAATGGTGGGCGTAGAAACGCACTCAGTACAACTCCAAGGTCCCACTTCGGTAGCAGTTGTCTTGTCCGGCGGGACTGTAAGGCGAAAGACTGGAGAAGAGCCGCAACGTTGATATCATGTCCAATATCAATTCCTGAAGTTAATCTTAGGACTCGGGATAACGCAGAACGGTATCCTTCTATGGTGCTTAACTTGTATTCCTTGTCTCGATGCAGGTGCAATAGGAAGTCAGCTATCACTGGAACAGAGGCAGTGACGGGATCGATGTCTCTGGTCCCACACCAGGTACGGAAGTAAGCCCACTTGGCCTGGTAAAGTCTAGAGGTGGACGGTCTGTTTGCTGTCGCCATCGCCTCTGTAACTGGCTTTGAAAACCCCTGGTCTGCAAGGGATTCCCTGATAATCTGCAGGCGTGAAGGTTGAGCCACTGTGGATCGTGGTGTAGGATACCCTGCCGTTGGTCTAGTAGTCGGCGCCACGGAGGTAGCTGACGAGGGAAGTCGGTCAGTAGCTGCAGGGGTCACAAAATTTTTTTTCAATTGGTCGCCATTTGTCGAGTGAGGCTAAAAATCTACTCGCCACATTGGCGACCTAAAGTTTTATTCACTCGCCAATCCCTAACGACCTTTCGATGTAATAAAGTGACAGACGAATCAGTCTTTCCAACAACATGATAATCCAGTGTTAGTTTGAAAAATAAAAGAGAAAATAAAATACCCTCGAAATTTTGCGCGAAGGAAATGAAACGATTGTGTGTCGGTTACACAAATCCGAAATGGCTTGAATGAAAAGTCGGGTCAGGTGAAACAGAAGTTCCAAACTCTTCTCTGCAAACTTTTACCACATGACGTTTGTCTTTCAGCATATAAATTTTCTGAGCTGGTTTTACTTGACTACAATTGTTTTAGAAGCGACACTGAAGTCAAAACGCACATGTCATGCTTCAGGCATACCATCGCATTCTTGACCTTGAACTTGCAAATTCCCGCCAAGATTGTTTCATAGAATTTGTTTACTATAATTTTTACTATGATGATTTCATTGGCTGAGAACGGTCAGCGGGTCGTGGATTAACTTTTCTAGGGCGAGCACGTGATCTTATTGTGTCACGCCTGTGCATGATTTCAAGAGCACGGATATTACATCAGACCACGTGGTCTCTATAAATAGACTAGGCTTCCCCATATCTGTATCGTCGGCATTATTCTGTCATTATTTCCTGTACATTTTAGGCCTGATTGGATTTCGCTGCCTGATAAACTAAACACAAAAATACTTTGGCGACTAAACACTTCATTGACCAAAAATTCACTCGCCACTTTGCCGAGTTACTCTATTTTTTAATCGACACATTGGCGAGTGACTGGAAAATTCCGTCGCCAGTTGTCATTTTTAGTCGCCATTGGCGAGTTGTCGACCGGGTTTTGTGAGCACTGAGCTGGACTAGCGATGGGAACCATGGGCGATGCGGCCACCCCGGTACTACGAGCAGGATAACACTGTTGTGCTCTGTTATCTTGTTCAAGACTGCCTGAATAAGCGCTATCGGTGGAAATGCGTCCCAACTGATCGACATGGCGTCGACTGCCCAGGCTAGCGGGTCGAGCATCGGGCTGACGAAGATTGGTAACTGAGTGTTGTCCCTTGTTGCGAACAGGTCTACTAGGGGCTGTTCCCAAATCGATGACACTTGACGAAAGCCTCTGTGTGGAGATGCCACTCCGTTTGTAGAACTTTGTCCGGGCGTGAAAGACTGTTTGCAATGACGTTCAGGTGACCGGGTACATGTCGTGCTCGGATCCGGCACCGATGAATCTGTGCCCAGGTGAAGAGAGACCATGTCTCCTGGAACAGCAGTTGGGACATCGTTCCCCCCAGCTTGTTGATGTAGCTTACTACTGTCGTGTTGTCCGATGCGATCATCAGAGAGCTGCCGAACAGTTGAGGGCTCCAGTGCTGGACTGCCATGTTCACTGCTGTCATCTCCAGTACATTGATGTGTTGTGTCTTCTGTTGTGGAGACCACCTGCCGGCTATCTTTAACTCTCCCAGGTGGGCTCCCCAGCCCGTGAGTGATGCGTCGGAGAATAGATTCTTGTTCGACGGTGACCAGCGGAGTGGAATCCCGAACATGACGTTCTCCCTGGACTGCCCCCATTCCAGAAACTGATGCAAGTGCTGAGGAACTGGTACTCGGGGGTTGATGGCCGAAGCTCGTAGATACGGCTGCAGGTGGAACTGTAACGGTCATAGCTGAAGTCGTCCGTACTGTGTCAGATCCTGAGTTGATGTCAGCAATCCCAGTAGACTTTGCCAAAGACGTAAGGGTTGTGATTGGAAAGATAAAAATCTTTGGATGATGAACTGTATCTTTGTCCAACGTTCTTCCGGGGGCAGGATGATCTGCATCTGTGTGTCGAATACTGCTCCGATGTATTGTCGTCTCTGAGCAGGCTCTAGTTCCGACTTCGTTGGATGTGGGATGAATCCGAGATACTTCAGAAGTTGAATGATGAATTGTATTTGGGACTTGAGTACTGACTTCCTTGACCCCCACACAAGGATGTCGTCGATGTATGCCTCTATGTTGATACCCCTTAGGTGAAGGAAGGCCATGATTGGTGACGTGATTCTTGTGAAGCAGCAAGGGGCGATGGAGATGCCGAACGGCAGGACCTGCCACTCGAACCGTCTCCCGGCGATGATGAATCGAAGATATCGATGATGATGTTGATGAATGGGAACATGAAGGTATGCATCCTGGAGGTCGATGGAGGCTAGCCAATCGTCCGGTTGTAGGCGGGACCGTAATGATGGAACTGATGTCATTTTGAAGTGTGGAGGTAGCGCCAGTGTGTCGTTGAGTCGACGTACGTCTATAATCATGTGAAGCTGATCTGTGTCCTTCTTGGGAACGAGGAAGACAGGACTGTAGAATCCTGGACTTTCTTCTTCCACGGGTAATTCCCCGACAGCGCCCTTGTCCAATAATACCTGTACTGACTCCAGTAATGTCTGCACATGTTCCGGCCGAACTGGAAGACGTGATGGCTTGGGTCTGGTGATGAGCCTGGGGTACTCTAGAAAGGTGAGGAAAACTCCATCTCTGAGAGATCTGGTGACCCACTTGTCGTCTGTAATAAGCTTCCAGTTCTGCCAGAAGATCTGTAGACGTCCGCCCACGACCGGATGATTGAATACTTGAAATTCTGGAAGGATGAAAGGATGATGGGTTAAAAGCTGAGGCTGGGAACCGTCAATTCCGACGGTCGGGCTTTCCTTTGCCCCGGTCGGAAGATTTTCCTCCCCTGCCACGAAACTGTCGTTTCCCGTAGGGACGAAAATTCTGTTGGCTGTCTTGCTTGGGTAGACTGCCTGAGTCTTGACGTGACGACTGTCCAGAACGTCCCCCTCTGGTCGACTTGCCTTGACCTTTACCCTTGCCTTTGCCTTTACCTTTCCCGTAAGCTAGGGCTCCGATAATGCGGGAAGTCTTTTCGTCATTGACGGCAGGCATGACTGTGGAGATGGCTTGGTTAAAGAGATACTCGGATGACAGAGGTTACTGTGCCAATTCGTTCTTTACCGGTTCCAATACCTCGGACTTGGGATGTTTCAGGTATCCCGCTCGTCGAGCCTGCACCATCGTAGCGTAGGTAAAAGCCCCTGTTTCCATGAGATCCACGTTGGACTTCGATAAAGGCACTGAGGAAATCCATCTTGGGCCATGAGAAGGTCAGGAATCCATCTTTATGCTGTCAAGATCCGGGTCAGACTTCGGGGCCTTGAACGGTAGATTGTCTCCGTGAAGAGTGTAAGTCTTGTAAGGACCGGGCTTCTGGAGAGATGACGAAGTCTTCAACTGTCGATCCAGTGCGTCGTATAGGTTGGTTGATGCCGGAGATGGTGCGCAGGTTGGCGCAGCTTCCTCCTCAGAAGGCTTGTTTAGACCGTAAAGAGATGCCGCTGTAAGTTTTTCTCCATTTCCGGGCGGGGTCAGCAGGCTGCTTGTCATCGCCGACCACCAGTCTGGGCATCTCTGGAACCAACGTGTGTACCGCCGCTATCCTGGCTTTGAAGGGTAGCATGTCTTTATTCTGTCTTCTACCTCCGCCTGACGGCAGGGAGGTGAATCTGTATGAGATGAGGATGCCGAGGAAGTGGAACGTCGTGCGTGATCCTCATAGTCCGAGCCTGAGTCTGCGTCGCTAGAAGAATGGGGTCGTGTCATCTCACGGGTCTCCGGTGAAGGAACCTCTACCACGGTAAGGGGCTGTGTAGTCGGGCCGGGAGATGACTGTGCTTCTTGACCAGGCTTGCCTTGGAAGGTACCCTTGGAGCAGAAATCTGTTCCTTGGGTGCAGATCCGGAATGGTGATCCACGGGTCCCTGTTCATCTCTGGACTTCCGTTTATCCCGATGCTCCGGGCTACGGTGATGGTGGGTAGATGTCCGCTCCTCGCCATCTGTGCGTCGTGCTTGTTGACGGGAAACCGGTGAACGGCTTCTCCCTCGTCGGGTGTAAGGTCGCTCCGGGGTATGGTCCCTATAGTGACGACTCCGGTAGACTGGACTAGGTGAAGGGGTCCAACGTCTAGGATGGTCCCTCTCCTGATGATGACTTTCAGGATAGGAATCTCGGCGTTGTAACCGTGTACGACTTCGTCTACGAGATCTGCTTGCCGTAGTACCGGGATGCGGCTCCGTTGTACGGGTCCAAGCTGAAGTAGAGGACGGCTCACGGCGCTCTGGCTGAGTCTGTTCCTCATAGGTCTGTGCCTTCTTGGATGTAGAGTCCCGGTGATCTGTATAAGTCCGTTCTGCTTGAGTCCGTGACTTCTCAGATGTAGACTCTCGGTGTGCTGGATAGGTCCGTGTCGTCTCCCGCTCTGGGGTACGGCTCCGGACTGTAATTTCCTCCCGAGGTGCTCCGGATGTTGGAGTCCCGATGCTCTGGATAGGGCCGTGATTTCTTGGAATCCCGGTGCTCCCTGTAGGCCCTTGGCTTGTCCGACTCTCGGCGTTCCGTATAGGGCCGTGACTTCTCCGAGCTGTGGTCCCGGCGAGCTGTGCTTGTGCCAGGGTCCTGCTGTGGTGATGGAGTCCGTGGTCTTGATTCCCGGACTGCCTTCTCCGCCGTGTCCGTCTGTGTCTCCGGGGTACGGCGATTCTTGAATGGGTCCCTGTCAGAAGACTGTTCTTCCTTGGGTCGTGGAGACTTGGATGAATGGGAGCTGTTATCCGAGGACTCTCCTTGATCCGTGGCTGTGACGGGGCTGTCTAGTAGAGTCCGTATCAGCACTTTTGCCGGTGCAGTAGAAGTAAACCGTGTCGCCGTGGCTTGGGCTTGACTGGTCTGCACTTTGCCTTTTGAAGGTACCGTCGACTGTAAGACTGTGCCGCTGGGTTGAATCTCTGGGCTTGCAGTCGTCGCTTGAGATGAGTCTTCATTCAGCGATAAGTCGTTGAAGAGGGCCTGATTAGCTTCTGCTTTCTCAGCTGGCCCTTTCCTCTGGTCACCGGCTGCCTTCAATAGTTGACTGCGTCATACCGCAGCATAGCTAACCCAGGTAGCGTCGTCCCAGCCTGTACACTCGGCACAAGTAACTTGCCTGTAGCAGATCTGTGCCCTGCATTTAAAACAGAAAGAATGCGAGTCCTTTATGGGCCAAAACTGACGACATGATTCACATCTCTTACTATTCTTGATAGTTTGGGTGACTACGTTAGCCATACTGACTTACAGAGACAAAAAAATAACCCTAGGGTGCGTCTATAACAACCAAAAGTTACTGTTTACAGGAGCTCTTCAAAAACAGGTCTTGTTACCAAGACTGCAAAGGAAAAAGAGGAAGGACATGCGCGGTGAGCACGCCACCTGGCGGACGATCGACGCGACGATCAGGGGAGATAATTTTATTTGCAGGAGATCTCCAAATGGAGGAATATGGCATTTAAGTGATAACAGGTTAAGATTTGAGACACAAACACAGTGAATTGGGTGCAAAATTCAAATTTCACTGATCGCTTCATAATTTCACCACAATAGACTCCCAATGAATGTAGGTCTCATAACCAGGTCACATTTGCGGATTTGGCGAAAGCCCTGGCGACCATCTTGCATCGAAGCATCGTAGTATCACTTGTTGCTTAATACTTGGAATATGTATTATGTGAGGCATGGCAAAAAAGTGACTGAGACAGAATTTTTATAATTATCCAAATTAGGCCTCCACCAACCAATAAAGAAATGCAGAACAATGGCGGGGCAGTGTCGGATTAAAGTGGAATGGGGGGGGGGGCCATACAATTGAGCAATCTCTGATTGCTTCCTTCCTGAGTTGTCCCTACAATATTAACCGAGATCCAGCCCGGATAAGTCCCAATTCATGGAGATTTCAGGAACAAAGGGCCATAACTCTTGAAAATATAAGTGAAATGGGGAGAAACTTTACGCTGCACAACTGTGAGGCACTGACCACATATCATCCAAATTTCATACTTGTCCATACAATATTAACCAAGATCCAGCCCGGACAAGTCTCATTCACAGAGATTTCAGAAAAAGGGCCATAACTCTTGAAAATTATACCGAAACTCGGGAAAAAACTGTACGCTGCACAACTACGAGGTACTGGGCACATTCCATGCAAGTTTCAATCCTGTCCATCAAATATTAACCGAGATATCGCGCGGACAAGAAACTCGGACGGACAGATGGACGGACAGAGGGACGGACAAAGCGATCGCTATATGCCGGGGGGGGGGCATAATAACTCTCAACATGAATTGCAGGCATGCACCTAAAAGGTGCGCGGACCCCTCAGCCTGTTTTTGTTCAGTCAAGTAGGATCAGGGCTGCATCTAGAGACAATTTAGTTTCAGAAAACATATGAGCACCCAAAACTCAAAAAACCAAAGTGTTGTTGTTCAATTTGAAAGGATTTCTGAAGGAAATACTCCTAGAAAAGCTTCTGGGAGCCTCAATATCGATCTGATTGCATAGCTGTGTATTGAATTTCATGGTAATAAACCTCTGTTTTGTGATTGATCACAGGCTCTTTGCGCCGAAATTCACTTAAAAAAATTGGACCCTCAATAATGAATTAAGAAAAGGAACTGGGAGTTTGGGATCGGAATCTGCAAAAAATCCTTGGATACCGTATATAACAGACTTCAGTTTCACGTGAGTGGTGTGCTGGGATTACAGCATGCAAGAAAGCTCTATCAGTGGCAACTTATGCAGTGCACAAGTGTGATAACAAGTAAACACACTGATTGACACAGGCCCACCCTTATCATTATTTGGGGGGGGGGGGAGCATAAGCTCCAGGTAAGTCAGGGTAAAAATGGGTTCTCCTAATCACTCGTTCCAAGGGTTCCCGATGGGCATAGATAACAGTGCAAAAGCTAAGCCATCAATAAATAATAATAAAAAAATAAATTAAAAATTATGAAATCATCACAGCCATCTGAAAATCTAATCATTTCATCAGTCAACATTCAAGAAGCTCTCACCAAAGTTATGTCAGGCCCGACTTCTGCAGATATTCAGCGGACAAGAGCATGTTGATGGGCATAGATAACAGTGCAAAAGCTGAGCCATCAAATAATAAAAAAAAATTAAAAATCATGAAATCATCATAGCCATCTGTAAACTAATCATTTCATCAGTCAACATTCAGGAAGCTCTCACCAAAGTTTGGTCAGGCCCGACTTCATAGATCTGCAGATATTCAGCAACTCTAAACTCTAAAAGGTCAAATGGTATATAGGGAAGACAACTCCTAAGAGTCATATCCATGCAAGAGTATAGTCCACCAAACTAGATTCAGTTTTGGGGTTTTGTGACCTTGACCTTTGCTCCATTGACCTCAAACTAAATATCCTTCTTCTTCTACCCAAGGGTAAGGTATACCCAAAGTTTGGTATGAATCCATACCATGGAAATGGAGAGACTGCACATCAATAAAATTAACAACCGGTAAACAAATACCTGGTACTACCTAACAGCCTGAATTATGGTGTGTTTATCATGGAGTTCTCTCGCATAAATCAGGACTTGTCCCATGGCCTTAAGTGTGCAGTCCAAGACATAAAATATGAAATTTGCTAATGACACCCCCTCCTCCGCCATCTCCTACAACACCCATGATTTTATAACTCCTCTGCAGTTCCATATCTTCTATCAAATGAATTTCATGTGGGTGTTCTACTCCAGGCAAGTATTAATTAACTTTCAAGACCGAGATGGAGTAAATGTTCAAATTAGGCCTCAGGTTCATTGCATTTGATGTGAATTTGGAGAGCCTGCCAACCCTTTGCAGCCCCCATCACCTCCCCCCCCCCCCTTCTCGGACAGTTCTTAGTCACTGTAGACCTATTGAAACGCCTGGATTTAATACTTCCAGATGTATGATGAGATCACCCATGATGATGGACATAATGACAGCCTGGTAGATAAAGCTGATGATGAGAGTATCACCTATTCTACTTACCTGGACAAAACAATACTTTTTGTAGGGACGCGATATATGCACATGTGTCACTGCATCTGTGCCGAACCCTCTGTCATGCATCATTTGGGTGAAAAAATCCATGACCTCTTGCTGCAAAGACACGAATTGTATTGCCATGAATTTTGCTTAAACCTAACGCCCCCCCCCCCCACCTTGGCTCTCCGGTACCTTGGCTCTCCGGAACGACAAAAAATTGAGAGCTGAAACTCTTTTTAGATTATCATTATGGGGTTAATTTAAGCCTATTTGCATGACCCCCCAAGCAGGGGATCACATGGGTAAATTCGAATTGGCGGCCATGTGGGGTACCAGAAAAGCGATGTTTTCGTCATATTTCTTCAAAAGTTTTGCTTTTCTGTATGAAAAAGTGGGTAAAACCTATTTTATTTCATATCCGATTATTATTTACTAATTTATCATACAGTTTTTGCGAAGAAAAAAGAAAAATTCGAAATTCTGACCAAACTAGAGCATAGTCTGAAGGATGCACACATTTGGTCAAAATGATCAGTAAGGCAACTTACAAGATACCCCCCGTAAGGGCATAGATACATGGGGGTGGTTAACGTTTCACTAGTAAGCTGAATGGGATTGTGGCGGTGGAAATCACCAGTAAGCATGCTTACAAGATACCCCCCGGATGCACATTTGATAGAAATTGAGGAGTATTTGTAGAG
>JAVTVY010048679.1:0-22241 GCA_036873755.1 Hanleya hanleyi
ACAAGTAACTTTTCTCGAACTTGCCCTTCACTTTACTGATCCGTACAGGGTCCCCGACCTTGTACACCGCCTTCGTCGTTCGCTGCGATGACCTGGGGTACAATTACAAGCGTCTAGTCCGTCATTCATAATCCAGCCGTCGTCCATTAGAGAATAAACACGCCAGACTTGGGCTTCATTGCGTTGGGTAACGGTAATGGGGGCTCTCTCTATACTCCGATGATAGGCTCCATTGCAACCCCTCACAAGTTTCGGGATAACATCGATGCACCACCTTGTATTCTTATAGGTGAAATATTTATACATGCGGCCTTTGAATGTTCTGTTGAACCTCTCCACCACAGAATCCTTGGTCTCGTTGTACGTATGGAAGAAAAACACCTTCTGTTTCTTGAGAAAGGCTTGGAACGGTCTGTTGAGGAATTCCGTGCCATTGTCGGTTTGCAAATACAAAGGTTTGCGCCGGTCTTGAAGATGTCTTTGAACGCCGCTATGAGATTCGCCCCGGTTTTCGTCCGGATGGGTACCACCCACGCATACTTGGATAGGATATCGATGCACGTCAAGATATACCGATTCCCATCGTTGTGTTTGGCAAAGGCGCTCATGTCGACCAAATCCGCTTGCCACTGGGCATCTATTCCTCCCACGATGACCCGGTTCCGTAGAAAATGGCGACGGACAGCTCGATGTAAGGTATAGGTGTCTTGTTTTCTTAACCAATCTCGGACTTGGGCACGTTGTATCCCCTGGGGTTTGGCCGCTCGATAAAGAGCTGACAATGCACTATAGGCCGCCGGACTGTCGGGACTGTAGTATAAGTTATCCAACACCTTCTCCCAGCGCTTCATGGTGACAAAATGATGATGGACCCTGGCTCTATCGTTTATTTATAACGGGTATATCTTGGGCCGAAGTTTCTTTCTGATTTTCTTCGTGGGCTTCCACAGTGTCCATGGTAAATGACCAGTCCAACTCGTCTGATGACCGCTTGATAAGCACTTCATCCACATCTACCACGGCATCTTCCAATGCAGACCATAGATCAGGATGAAGGGTAAAATGCGCTGTACCCCCATCTAGCCGAGCCAATTGAGCAAAGAAAGGGCCGCGTCGGATGTACACATCGTGACACAAGTGGATGAGATCGCCGTCCAGTTCACCAGAAACACCCGTTTGAATTTGGTCCAGCCCTCTCGGGACAGACGAATGTGAGCCGGGCACGGTTGTGTAGGGTCCGCATGACAGATGTCTGCCACCTCCTCCATGATATCGACCTTATCCGCATACACGTGCAGGAAAACCTCGGGGGTCAAACTGAGATACGCCAGTATCAGATGGTCCGCCATGGTCAGTACGTGAATGGTACCAGAGTTGACTGTCTCTCATATTTATAGGGAGAACCCCGTGAGATCAAAGGATCAGGTGGTCATATCACTGGGCTGACTGAGTGTAGCCGTGTAATCAATGGCATCGTCGTCGGGTTCATGGCTAGACAGTTGTTCATTGGGTTCTGCCGCCGTTTCGCTCAGGGTACGAGCCCACTCCAACTCGTCTGATGACCGCTCGTCCGGTGTAAACAGCTGGTCCACGATTGGCACCACTTTCTCGAAGGCTGTCCACAGATCGAGGTCTAGGGTGAAGCTTCGCGTAGGGTCTTGGTAGCGGCCCAGGCGTGGGAAGAAGGGTCAACGGTATACGTAGATGGCATTGTTTATGTTGATGACGCGTCCATCGAGCTCGCCGCTCAACACCCGTTTAAATTTGGTCCAGCCGTCACGGTGTAGCGTCACCGTATTCGATACGGTCTCAGCGGGCGACCAGCAAACATCTCCACGGTCTTCCACGAGGGTGACTTTATCTTCATAGACGTGTAACCCCACCCGGGGTGTAAGGGGAAGGATGGTTCGTAGGACGGGTGACATGCTTGCTCCAATGACGAACGGTGAATGACACACACTCTGTCTGACCCTCGTATTTATAGTCAGGTGCCACGGTCAATACCACAGCGCCAGGGTCAATAGGGCACAGACTATTGTGAGGCCAACCAGCCGTCGCTGGTTCCGGCGTGAGCGCTCGTGGTCCATAGCCCGAGCATCAAGGATGGCTGTCATAGTCCAGTAGTGGTGAGTGATGGCACACCTCTCCATCGAGTGCACTCTTTCGAGGACCGCTTCTGTGAACTCGTTCAGGATCTCGCCCCTCGTTGTCGTCGCCATCTGCAAACATGGACCGAACCACTGCTCGGTAACCCGTGAATGAATTCACCGCGGTGGCATGCTGTAAAATGCGAGTGGCATAGGGCTCGGTCTCCGTCATGGCTCTGCAACCGTAGAGATGAAGGTGTGGGATCCAGCGAGACTTGTTTTATAGACGAGGTCACACATTCGCGCGCCTGGATGTCGTGTGTATTCCGTGATACGTACTATTCTGATAGGTTATGTGGCTCCTATAGAGATAGTACCTTATCGACAATGGGTACTACTTGTTCCAAAGCCGTCCATAGATCCGGGTCCAGGGTAAAACCACCGTCGTTGAGACAGAGGAGTCGAGCGGAAAAGGGACCGCAGAAAATGTAGACGTCGTCACACAGGTGAATGCTATCACCGTGCAGGTCACCCAACAACACCCGTTTCAAGGTAGTCCATCCTTCAGGTGACAAAGAGACGTGCGCTTTGGGTTCAGTCGTACACCAACACCTAAGTCCGCTATCGATGAGGTCCACTCGTTTGGGATACAACAATAGGGTGCAGCCAGGTGTAAGCCTCCGGGTAGCCACAGTCCCTTCTTTCACCGCGGGGTGTAGTAAGGCATCCACATCGGGGAGTACATCTTTCAGTGCCATCCATAAGGGTGGACAGAGTGTGATATAGGGACCTCCACTCTGTTCCAACCGGGGAAAAAGGGAATCCTCTCCAGCAGTGCGTATGTGCACGCCAACTTCCACGTGCATGAAATCCCTTTCGGGGTCTTTTCCCTGTAGCAATCATGTCAATAGAGTCCAGCCTGATAGCGATAACAAAATCTTCACCTTTTGCGGTGCGTCTTGGACCAGCTCCAGGTGATCGTCATAGACGATCAGGGTGAGGTCGGACGTCAGTTGGAAAAACGCAAGCTCTGTTCAGCTCGCTGCCATGGTGGGGAATGAAAAGCGAACGGTGAGAGAGGTGGCTTTATAGTGTACCTCTTGGGCAGGGTTTTATAACCGTGCGTGGCACTTGTTATACTCGCTTGCGCCATAAGGTCAATGCTAAATTCGACCCTATTTCACCCGGATGTAAAAATGACGTCACTTCCGGTTGGTTTGAATGAGGCGTGACCTTTGTACATGTCTAGACTTGTCTGTGTGTGTGTTGATGTACTGGGGTTTTTCCCCACAATGGCGTTCACCTTCGGGTGTTTCCGGTCAACGTAGCCGCCATTTTCCCACAATGGCGGTCACCTTCGGGTCTTTCCGGTCAACGTATCCGCCATTTTCGGACAACCCGCGCGCGCACTGCCGGTGATGATGCGCCCGCGTGCGCGCGCGCTGCGGCCGGGGCGCGCTGGGGGGCCGGGGGCCGCCGGGGTGCGGGCCGGGAAAGTTGGAGGTCGTGTGTTTGAGCATTCACCCAAAACCGGAAGTGACGTCATTTTTTTACATCCGGGTGAATTCACCCCAACCGGAAGTGACGTCACACACACACTTGCGCAACCCCGCAGTACATGACAAACCCAGACAAGTCTGGACATGTCCAAAGGTCACGCCTCATTCACCCCAACCGGAAGTGACGTCATTTTTACATCCGGGACTTTTGACCTGGGTCACGTGATATGCAAATTTCTGAGGTCAAAGGTCAATAGGGCTCGCCTAGACCCCAAAAACGTCTATGTCCATATTATGGCCAGGCAGCGCATGCGCAGAATGACCCTATGTCAACCCCACATCCACACCATCAGAGGCTCCCTCACCTAGGCTTCACATGGATACCTCATATGACCCCATTGGACCATTAGTGGCTCCCCTAGCTCCAAAACGTCTAGCGGGACCCATACAGGGTCCAGTTTTCGACACTAGGTGACCACATCCCGACAAAATGGCCAGTTTTCGACACCGGATGTGCCGCCATCTTGAAAATACGTGCCGCCATCTTGGATATGTCCCATAATGCACCGGGTCAAAATACTCGCTTCTGATTGGCTGAGAGCTCTGTGACGGATTTGAAATACTCCCTTCTGATTGGACGAGAGCTTCGCATTGCGTCTGCGCATGCGCAGAATGCCGATATTTCAACCCCACACACAGCCCACCAGATGCCCCTTCACATAGGCTTCAGTTTGTTACCTCATACAACTCCATCGGCCCATTAGGGGCTCCCCTAGCTCCCAAAACGTCTATTTCCATACCCTTGGGCCACCGCGCATGCGCAGAATGCCGATATTTCAACCCCACACCCAGCCCATCGGATGCCCCTTCACGAATGCTTCACATGGATACCTCATATGACCCCATCGGACCATTAGTAACTCCCCTAGCTCCAAAACCGCTATTTGCATACCCTTGGGCCACCGCGCATGCGCAGAATGCCGCTATTTCAACCCCACACTCAGCCCATTAGATGCCCCCTCACATAGGCTTCACTTTGATACCTCACTCGATCCCATCGGTCCACTAGTAACTCCCCTAGCTCCAAAACCGCTATTTGCATACCCTTGGGCCACCGCGCATGCGCAGAACACCGCTATTTCAACCCCACACCCAGCCCATCAGATGCCCCTTCACGAATGCTTCACATGGATACCTCATATGACCCAAACGGACCATTAGTAACTCCCCTAGCTCCAAAACCGCTATTTGCATACCCTTGGGCCACCGCGCATGCGCAGAATGCCGATAGTTCAACCCCACACCCAGCCCATTAGATGCCCCTTCACATAGGCTTCACTTTGATGCCTCACTCGACCCCATCGGCCAATTAGTGCCTCCCCTAGCTCCAAAACGTCTATTTAGGTATTCCCCGTAAAGACGCAAATGTTCGAATCAGGGGAGATGATCCGGCATTTGTCCTACAGAGGGTTCGCCCAGTTAGAGTTGTCTTCCTTGCCTCCAGAGGGCAGCGCGATCGATGTCGTGATGTCAAAAGGAATCCCCATAGCAAGCGCCGCCATTTTGTTTTTTTCACTTTTTGCGGAGACATACCGGACAATAAACGCTCGACCCTGGGGTCGCACTGATCCTAGACTCGTCATAATAAGATCGTATAACACCAATAGGATATCTTTATTGTTATTATATGTCTTAGAGGGCCTTTTGAGGGTAAGGTGAGGGTTTTTGAGGGTAATGTTGCTCAATTTACCGTGACATGAGACGAGGCAAAAATTCAAGATGGCGGCCAAACTCTGGCAGATCGAGTTGCCCCCCATGCATCCAAAGTGTACAGATGGCGCCACCATAGGAAGTTGTGACGTCATAGTTACATCCGGGGGAAATGAGGTCGAATAGGGTCTTTATATACTACTGTCGTCACATATCCTTTTGCAAGTCAATTGCTGTACCTTGATTCTTTCACTTTCTTTTCTTGTTCACATGTTTGCTGCATTTTTGTTCCCCGTATCAATACGTAAAACCATCTTGCTAAATAATAAATGGAAGTATACTTACCATATATACCAGAGGATAACGCTCCGTATCATGAGGGATCGGCTCCGGAAGAGATGGCATACATTGTAAAGTCTTTGTTTCTCGCGATTCTCTAGGTGTTCAGATAGCATGGACTGCATTTCCGTGGAGATTTCCTTTTGCCCATTATTAAACCTTAAGATTTTCTGTATCAGCTTCTCTGCTCGTCCATATTCACCATTCACGAGGAGCCAACGCAGAGATTCTGGGTACATCCTGAAGAAGGTAATAGAATATATATATATATATATATATATTATTTAATCGTGTAACGCGGTGGACATTTTGTCGTCCTGAACGATAGATAGAAGAGTATATTTCATGTTAGCATTCCCCGACTAACCCCTGTGGGAAGACTCTCCCTGCTCAGATCATCATTGTGTAAGCATTGTTTTCGGTACTCTTGTGTCCACGATAGGGCTCTGTGCTTCTGGATTACTGAATGCTGGGGACAGTTATCAGTTATCACACATGTCATAAAACAAGCTTTGTCAAGTCTAACTCTACCCGGCCTGACAGAGATGATGCCGACTTAGGCCTATGAAGGGCTACTTCGCCCCATCCCATATTTCCCTTATTCCTTGGGTTATGGGGCGATAACTTAACAACATATATCTTTGGGTCACGCCCTATTAAAAATTGTAAAAAAAAAATCCATCCGAAAAAGACATTTTGCGTCGATTTTTCAGTCAGATTTTTCGTATTTTTATAACTTATATTTTCTCCGCAGAAACTAAATGATAACTTAAAAAATGAATATCTGGTGTGAAACAACATAATGTTGGGCACTTTTATGAGTAAGAAGGCAACAAATGTGAAGAAAAATGACGAAACCCCATCTTTTCAACCACACCATTTTGAATTACCCGTGATTCTCTGCCTGAAGGCGTTTGTAAATAGGTTCAAACTGACCCCAGTATGATATATTATACAGTCACGAAGTGCCAGGTCTAGACGTTTTGTCTTTTTGTAGATGTCTTTTTCAGAAGAGGGAGAGGGTCAGGCCTCTTGGGAATAACCATTCTCACCAGACGATGAATAAAGTCAGTAAGGTCGAGAGTGAAATGCAGAGCTGCATCCAACGCCAGTCCCGAAACAAGAGCGCCAGCAAGGCAAGCAGTAATGCTCCAAGTCCCCAAAATATATCCATGATGCAGTGCATGACCCCTCGCTGCTTGGTTGTGAAGTATTCCGTCACGAGGGAAAATAATGCAATCTGGAGGCCCTGTGCAAAATACGAAAATATTCGCTGATATATTTTCGAGCAACGCAAACTCACAACGGGTATCTGAATGAATAAATGAGTTACGTGACTGTATGCCTTTCTGTTTCATTCACCGAGTTTTGCAAGCGTTCGTTCTCTAATCCAGACTCAGTGACGTGAAACGCCCTGTGATGTAAGAGAAGAATGCGTTTACAATTCCCACATGAGTTATATTAACATGTAATTTTTAATTATCTCTGTTCTTACTATATAATGTTTATGTTTACACAATGTTATGTACGGCGCATCACGTTGGGCACACCGGTTCTCGTCAGATCCCCGAAGTTAAGCCGCGTTGAGGTTGGTCAATATTTGGATGGGTACCGGGTGCTGTACAGGCTGGACTGATCAGTGACCAGGATAATAGGTACTGTGGACACTTTCATGTTTTGGCACATGTAGGCACCGTCGTGATATGACCGAAAAAATGTTGAAAACGACGTTAAATTCTTCTCACTCACTCACCCACAATGTTAGTGGGTATTTAAATGTATCCAGGCCTGGGGAGAGAATTCGGCTCCCCTAATTATGTTTCTTGACCCTTGAGCTATTAAGCTTGAACTTACCACACACTTCCGTCAAGCTCTGCTAGAAATTGCAAACAAAGCCAAGACGGCCGACATGATGGCGTCACGGTTACGTCATTTTAATGTTTATGTGTTTTCTCCGTGAAAGCTGCGTGATATATTGGTAATTCATAATCTGATGTGAATGAAAATAGCATTTTCCCAAATTCCTTTGTGGAAAAGCAGGAATTTTGAAGAAAATAACAAAAACATCAATTTTCTGGTACCCGACATGGTCGCCATGTTTAATTCACCTATGATCCTCTGCTCGGTGGATTATGCAAATACGCTTAAAAGGCACCCACTATGATAAGCTACAAAATCGCGGAGTGTTAGCTATCATTTTTCCGTCGTTCCGGAGATAGATGGGAAAGTACGGTAGAGATGGACCATAATGCTCCTCCCTCAGGCCTGGTACGGTGAACTGCATATGCTTGTTATAGGACTGACTATCATCGCAAGATGAGGACTGTCCTACTTTGTATAAATAACATCGATATCAACTTGTTTCCGTGAGAGAGAACTGAAAAACGGTAAAGATTACCGCAGCGATTCCATTGAAGTAGAACCTACCTGCATAAGAACACCCATGACGAATCTGAGGATGACGAAGAGGATGTAAGAGTCAGTGAAGAACAGACCGATACCAACACAAGTGGGCAGATACATAGTTGAGATCAGGACTGGAAGTCTCCCAAAGGCGTCAGAAAGGTACCCGAAGATCAGACTCCCCACCATGACACCCAGGAAATAGATCGTTGTTGCCAGGTTATTCAGGTACTTCCGGTCACAAACCAGGTCAAACTAAAATACGAGATTAATAAAGAATATTAATTCTCGAAAATATATCGCTAACAATAATGGGATATTTGCTTTGTCATGCCAGATATGTGCATCAAAAACACGGTATACATTAACGGGGACATTAAAGGGGAAAGTTTGATGCAGTCCTTTTGATTGTGCAGGTGTGTAAGCCCTTAAGGTTACTGTATCGGGTCCCAGTTCCGTACGTGTACGTATCACAATTTTGCTTAATTACGGGGCATTGCTTTTTTGTATCCATACAAACCATACATTTTCTGAAAGCCCTTGATTCAGGAATTTAGATAAATAAATCACTTTCTGGAATTGATTACAAAAATCGATTTATTTAAAGATAAATTTGAGGCAACCTTTTGAAGATCTACATGATTGGAATATTGTGTACAAAGTTCATGTCCAAAAATCCAATCAGCACTACTGCACCACAAACGGCTTGAAAGTCATGTTTTTTACTACAATGCACTAATTTTCATAATTTCTTATTTCCCCAACTTGTAGGTTTGACTGTGCACTCTGGTATAAGACAACAAAAATCGAGATTTTGAAGTTTCGACCCGATACAGTAACCTTAACGCTGCAATGGCCCTCGGGCCTGAACGGTATCCCAGACTGCCCGTGGACGCGTGGGTTACACCAGACGAAGGAGGAACTTTCTCAAAGGACGGCTTCCGATTGGACAGGAGCCGACTTGAATTGTAAACCTACCCAACCCGGCTCCCCCAGCGTGGGTAGGAAGGAGAGAATAAAATGACTGACCTGTCATCCTTGTTGTCGTTGTTCTCTCATCATTGTCATGGTATTAAGGCATAGACTGAGGCTAATGGTGTACACGCGACTTCACACACACCCTCTCACTGACACTCACTCACTCAACCACACTCACTCAGTCTCACTCACTCACTCACTCACTCACTCGCCATCGTTAGTGCGTCCATGCGTTAAAACAGGCGTTGGGAACGCTTGGCGGCCGTTGGATACACCTCACTCACTCACTCACTCACTCACTTACTCACTCACTCACACTCACTCATTCACTCAATCACTCACTCAATCACTCAGTCATGGACTGATGAGGGGCACGTGTTAATCCCTATATGTATAGACACCACCACCACCACAAAAACCACCACCACCACCACCACACAACCCAACCACCACCACACACACATCACCACAGACAAACCACACCACCACCACGACACACCACTACCACCACCACTCACTCAACTTCATTCCTCCTCCTCCTCCTCCTCCTTCTCTTCCGCCGCCTCCTCCTCCCTCTCCTCACATACACCAAGGTAACTTTACCAGTTAGCGAGAGCGAACATGACCACCTCTTCCCAAACGCGTTCCCCTTTGCACTTCCGAATCTCCCCTTTCTCTAATAGACCCCGAATGCGCATGCGCACCATAGCCACACTTCCGCTTACACCCATCCAGTTGGACGCTCCTCCAAGGTAGCTTCACTATGATATCTCCCACAGGTCAATCGGCCCAATATTGGGCCACCACGACTGAAACACGTTTATTCCAATGTGTTTTTCTATTGTGCATGCGCGCCATAACCCTACTTTCACTACGTACTAGTCCCATTGAACGCACCCTCACGAGAGCCTCACTTTGATATCTCCCACAGCTCAATCGGACCAATATTGACCAATCCACGCCCCCAAGCGTCCATTCCAATACACTTTTTTCTACTGCGCATGCGCATAATGACGTCAGTTCCACCCCCTCACCCATCCAGTTGGATGGTCCTCCGCGCGAGCTTTACGCTGATGCCTTCCGCGACCCAATCGGACCACCAGGGGGCTACGGCGACCACAAAACGTCTATTCCGATACACTTTGTCCACTGCTCATGTGCAGAGTGACGTCAGTTTCACTCCACACCCTTACAGTTGGACGCTCCCCCGACGAATGCTTCAGGTGGACACCTCACACGACTCAAATCGACCCCTAGGGCTCCACCTAGACCCCAAAACGTCTACCTCCATCTACCTGCCTAGTGCGCATGCGCACTGTAAATTATAAAAAAAATTCAACGCATGGCCTCCGAGACTCCTTCCATCGTGTTCCATGCGTGGGTTTCCCATTGGAAATAAAGTAGAAGAAAACGTGTGACTAATGTATACACTGAATGAAAGATCTATCTCACCCGTATCATAAAATGTAAGCAAATATTTTTCGCGATTTTTTCTACTCGATTAAATCAGCGTTCAACCTGCGCATCGCTGTCGTCTAAGCGTGTGACGTGACCCAGGCCTCGCTGTTACCTAGCGGCGAAGGAGAAATATAAAGCAGTACTGAAAACTGAACACTGGCACCAACATACTCGATCAAACACAGCTTCATTTCATTTTATATTTTATTTGATTTCGACTGGTAGATCTATAGATAATGCAGAGATTATTCTGATACAATACCTCTCTTAGCTGTGCTTGTTGCTCCCGCTTCTCCAGCCTGGCAGAAGTACAGCGAGCGCAGTCTTGAGTTTGCGTTTGGAGTAAAATCCTGTCGACCGAAATCCTGTCGACCGACGTTATGCACCCACTGTTTCAGTACATCTGGTTTCAACATTGGAAACCGATGAAATGTCACGGTCTTTGGAAAGTTTGGATTCCCAGTTCTGTTAGAACAGTCAAACGGCACACACTGCGGCATGATGCCCGTGTATTTGCGGAATATTGGCACACTACCACTATCAAAGTATAACAGTATACAAAATATAAACCTGCAGTCCCGAGAGCTTCTCATACTTTAATATACAGGGCGGAAGTGAGTATGAGCCCGGCTGGCGTCACGTAGCGATGCGCACAATATGTTTTCGGCATTTCTGATTGGCCAAAATAGACGAAAGCTCTTGTAATGGCGGCACTTATGAATCTGTCCACAGGCTCCGGTTTTTAATGTTTCGATATGAATAGATGGGCAGAAAAAAATCGCAAAAATATTTGCTTACATTCTTGGATATGGGGGAGATAGATTTTTCGTTCATTGTATACATTAGTCACGTGTTTTCTTCTCCTATAACATTGTCCACTGCGCCAGAATGGACCTAACATACCAATATGTAGGGGCGATCACTCGAGTTGGACCGTCACGTGACCGGACGTGACGTCACCGTAAGTGACCCGAATGTGACCTCTGAGCCGGATGTGACCTTTGGCCTTTGAGTTTTGATCCGGATGTGACGTCATCGTGACGTCAAGCTAATATGACACTCATTTGAGACCCTCATTTTTCGAACAGAAGAAGTGTTTTATATACTACTCACGCTCTCAAACATATACAAACGAGATGCCAGTTCCGAATCACCAAAGTGAAATATTCTTCTGTTTCAAAACGAAATGGTTTGTAGAATTGTCTACAGAATTTAGCAACAAAGTAACTTAGCTTGGGATGAACTGAATTGCGGGGAATATAAGATTACATTTCACGAGGGGCGTTCAAGTTAGTTCCGACCCAATGTCGCCAGTATATTCATGGGTGAAGGTGGTTCGGAACTGGCTCCGTCTGTTGATGTCAACGATGCGGCGGGTAGCCTTCAGAGTAACATTCGATTGAATAAATTTATGACAGATACGTTGTACCATATAATAAGTATATGTGATAAATAAATCCTCAAAACTTTGATGGGAAGCACTGACAGAAAACACTGGGTTCGAGCCCGATAGTGTACGGAATGTGTATGCAAACTCCAAACCAATGAATGCATAATATAATTCAACCATGAATGGAAGGTTGGTCAACTTGTTCGAATGCACCAAATGTTTAAAGGGATAATCCAATAGGGCGCGAAAAAGTTGCGAAAAGTAGAGATATTGCTGTTTTTGATTATATGTTTTTGATTATATTTGATTAAAAACACCCTTGTAAGTTCTCTTGAAACCCTTTAATATTTCTCGTGATCTGGGTCAGTAGTAGTCATTGCGTGAATGGAGTTAACTTTCACCCGGATGTAACTATGACGTCACAGGGGTCACTGAGGTCAAGTGTGGGACCAAGATGGCGGCATTGGCGGCCATGTTGTAATACAAGATGGCGGTGTGCAAGATGGCGGCATTGGCGGCCATGTTGTAATACAAGATGGCGGTGTACAAGATGGCGGCATTGGCGGCCATGTTGTAATACAAGATGGCGGTTTACAAGATGGCGGCATTGGCGGCCATGTTGTAATACAAGATGGCGATGTACAAGATGGCGGCATTGGCGGCCATGTTGTAATACCAGATGGCGGTGTACAAGATGGCGGCATTGGCTGCCATGTTGTAATACAAGATGGCGGTGTACAATATGGCGGCATTGGCGGCCATGTTGTAATACAAGATGGCGGTGTACAAGATGGCGGCATTGGCGGCCATGTTGTAATACAAGATGGCGGTGTACAAGATGGCGGCATTGGCGGCCATGTTGTAATACAAGATGGCGGTGTACAAGATGGCGGCATTGGCGGCCATGTTGTAATACAATATGGCGGTGTACAAGATGGCGGCATTGGCGGCCATGTTGTAATACAAGATGGCGGTGTACAAGATGGCGGCATGAGAAAAACGTATAAAAAGAGGTGATTTTAGTGGATTGGGTGTATTCATTGCACTACCTTGCGGAGCTCTCTGACTTACCTGACCTGCCTGCCTGCCTCACCAGCCTGCCTGCCTGCCTGCCCGCCTGACCTGCCTGCCTGCCTGCCTGCCTGACCAGCTTGTATTAGACGAAAGCATGAGACGTGGAGAAGATTTTCCATGGGACCCAGCAGCACCTCCGGTTGAAGTCTTGCCTGAAGACGAGCGTGTGAGGGAAATTTATCAACGACACTGGGCTACCATACGCCATTGTTTTCACCGTGACCGTCGTCTATTGGACTTGTATAACTTTCGACTGCAGGACCTCACCTATTTGTCTACCTACGCTGAGAACATTTTCACAGACCAGGTCACAGCGTTCAAGTTGAATATGACATTCGGGTATATTTTACGGCACAAGGACACGGACCAGGTTCGGTATTATTATCCCAGCAATAATACCTATGTGTTTGACCAGCCGTTCACGGTGACGGCTTGTGGAAATGGTGACCAACGTCACATTTTTCGTCACGAAAATGAGAGATCATCCTATCGGTGCTCCTGTACTACTCCCCCCTTGGCTGCTTCATCGACCCGGACTGTATACATTAACGGGAGGTATCAAGGGGCCCTACAAAGACCGGAAATGTTTGTTTTGGTGTTTGGCCGTGCATGTGGACGAGTGTGACCCCAAGGCTTGTGACAGAGTGGCCAATGACTATTGGGAACAGTATTTAGAGCAGCAAGACTTGGATGAGCGGCACTTCCGTGGAGTCCCGTTCAAGAATTTGGATGACGTGGAAACACTGTTCAACATCAATATCTTTGTATACCGATTACGATGCGAGGAGGATACATTTGTGGCTGAATTGGTTCGTCGTTCAACAGAACGGTATGCTTCTACAATGAAAGTCAGTGTTTTCGACTACAATGGCGTGAGTCATTTTTCGCTGATCTACAATATGAGCCAGTACGCTCAGTCTTACAGTTGCGCCCAATGCCATCGGGTGTTTCACCGTTCCCCCGACTTACATCGACACGAGAAGAGTTGTGACAACAGTGTGAAGCGAGTATATCCTGGTGGTGTGTATCATAATACGCCTACAATTTTCGAGGAACTGGCCGATAAGGGTCTGATCATACCGGAGGCGGACCGTTATTTTCCCTACCGGGCGTGTTATGATTTTGAGGCCTTGTTGGAGTCCATGGACCTGTTTTCAGCGAAAACACAGTGGACGCAGCGCCATATTCCCCTCAGTGTCAGTATTTCCAGCAACGTACCTGGCTATGACGCTGCACCGATCTGTTTCGTGTCTACCGGGGATTCCCATGAGTTGATCACCCGCATGATGGAGTATTTAGAGGAAGTCAGTGCGGCCAGTACGGAATTGTTGGTGTCCAAGTTCCAGGACGTACTGGACCAACTGGACGATCGGATTCCTATACCGGGTGTATCGTTTAGTGATGATGAAGAGTCCGAGTCGGAGTCGGAGTCGCAGCCGGAGCCCATGCAGTCGCAGGATGTGCCTTTACCTAAACCGTATGCGGAGAAATTGAAAATCCGCTTCCTGCAATACTTAGGCCAGTTACCGGTGCTCGGATTCAACTCGGGGCGATACGAGCTGAACATGCTGAAGGAATTTCTCTACCCTTACTTGGCCTAGTCCGATACCATCAAGTCCGTCATCAAAAAGATCAACAACCACATGGCCCTCACCACCACATCACTCCATTTCCTGGATGTACGGAACTACTTAGCTCCCAATTACAGCTACGATCAGTGGGTGAAGGCCTATGACTGTGCACAAACGAAAGGGAGGTTCCCTTACACCTACATATCGACGCTCGACCGCTTGGAGGAAACACAGTTGCCACCCCGGGAAGCGTTCTATGACGATCTCAAGCAAGTGGAAGACACGTACCGGGAACTACAGCAGGTATGGAATGACCAACACATGCAGACCTTGCGAGATTTCCTGGTGTGGTATAACAATTTAGATGTGGTCCCTTTCCTCGAAGCGGCCGAGAAAATGGTTCAACTCTTTCGGCATCAAATGCACGTCGACATCTTCAAGGAGTGTTTGAGTTTACCGGGTCTCGCGCTTCGCCATCTCTTCCAAGAGTGTCCTACCTACTTCTCGCTGATACAACAAAAAGATGAGGACATGTACGATTGTTTAAAACAGAACATCGTCGGCGGACCTAGACTTATTTTTCATCGCCACCATGAGAAGGATGTCACGACTCTTCCCGGTGGGAAACCCTGTGCCAAAATCATTGGATTTGACGCCAATGCCCTGTACCTGTGGTCTCTCGCCCAACCCATGCCCAGCGGGCATTATACGCGCTGGTGGGCAGACGGTCAACATTTCACACCTCAACGTACGCCGTACAAACATCTCGCCGACCAGTGGTTGGATTGAGAAGCCGATCGACGGGGAATTACTATACGCCATCAGACCAACGCCACAGAGAAGCGCACAGGAGATCGTCGACTCCCCGTCGATGGGTTTGCCCTTGTACAAGGAGCACCGACCGTATTTCAATTTTACGGTTGCTATTGGCACGGCCACGGATGCCATTTCAGCGCTGGACGTTTCAACGAACGACGTGGAAAAACACCGGAAGAATTACGGGAAGAAGTGGTGGAGAACGGTGATTATGTGAAAGAGAGGGGCTACCATCTGATTGAAATGTGGGAGTGTGAATTTCACACCATGTGCCAGGCCCTGCCTCATTTACGGCGTTTCCTAAAAGAGCGCGAGTACCCGTTGAGTCGTCGCCGACTCCTGAGTCTACCACAGATGTTCGACGCCATTCGTTCTGGGGACCTCTACGGCTTTGTCGAATGCGACCTCCATGTTCCCGACCATCTCAAGCCTCTCTTCGCCCAGTGCCCACCCATCTTTAAGAACACGCTGGTGGGTCGAGATGATATTGGAGACACCATGGGGGCCTATGCGGAGCAACACGAGTGTTTGCCTCAACCTCGACGCATGTTGATTGGTAGTATGTGGGCAGAGACAATCTTGCTGGGCACTCCGCTGCTGCAGTGGTACATGAGCCACGGTCTGGAAATTACGAAAATATATCAAGTGATACAGTACGTACTCCACGCCTGTTTTGCGGAGAATGCCGACATTGTGACGTCTGCCCGTCGTCAAGGGGATCAAGACCCGAGTAAGGCCATCATCGGTGAATCGTGGAAATTGACGGGCAATGGCTATTATGGGAAAACGGTCACCAACCAGGATAAGCACGTGAACGTGAACATTTGTACTACTGCCCAAGCCCGCAAAAAAGTGAATTCTCCTCTGTTTCGGTCCGTGGAGGTCATCGATGACGACACGTATGAAATCACTTTAGCTAAAAAGACTATCCGTTACAACCTACCCCTGCAGATTGGATGTATGGTATACCAGGTGGCCAAGCTGAGGATGCTGCAGTTTCTCTATGATTTCATGGGTGTGTATTTTAACCCATCAGACTGGCAACTCATGGAGATGGATACGGACTCGGCCTACATGGCCGTCTCTAATGCGGATTGGGAGTCCCTGGTGAAACCGGAGTTACGGGCCCAGTATGAAGCGGAACGCGACCAGTGGTTACCTCGACGTGACCATTACCAGTATGATAAGCGTACACCCGGGCTCTTCAAGCTGGAGTGGAGTGGGGATGCTATGATTGCTCTCTCCTCCAAGACGTATTACTGTTACTGGGGAGACGAAAATAAGTTTAGCTGCAAAGGGGTGAACCGGCGCGATCCCAACATCGACAAAGCCTTGTACTTGAACGTGCTGCAAAGCCAGGCCAGTGCGAGTGGCACTAACCGAGGATTTCGGGTGGTGGACCACCAGATGCGGACGTACATCCAGCAACGAGACGCCTTTACTTTCTTTTATCCGAAACGGAAAGTCCTTGCCGATGGTGTGAGTACCACTTACCTGGACTTGTGAACATATATTATCTTATACCCGGACTTGTGAATTCTAATGGACATACATATTTGGACTCTAAATTACTCTCTATATACATTACACTATGAACTTGTTTGTCATTCTTTTGAATAAGTACTCGATATACGTCAGTTCGATGACTCGGTTTAACTGTTATATACTCCACTGTGATTTCTCTCTCTATACATACGTTCACCTCAATTCTTGTTTGCAACGTTCTTATATACTTGTACATACATTCTTAAATGTTCACCTTAATAAATATTTGAACTTCACTTGGGTTTTCATGAAGTTTTTTATTGAACACCACCACCACCGAAACATTCGTACTAACCATGCTCCGAGCAGGTTATATCATGGTGTTAACACCTATGTTGGGTTTCTGGGTATTGATGGGTCACATCCCGAGCACTGAAAGAGTTCCAAATGTTTCCTTAGACGTCCGGATTTTCAACCTCCGAGACTTTTTCACCGGCCTGGCCCGCCCTGGCCGCAGCGCGCGCGCGCGTCATCACCGGCCGCAGCGCGCGCGCGCGTCAATGTAGGGAGAGGTTAAATCGACAACATAGAACTTATAGTCATCAACTTCATCTATACGTGTTGGACGAGTCTCTTCACTCACCGTATTCACGTACCTCAATGAAATGCCCGCTCCAAACCTAGACCAAAAACACGTACTTGGTCTGTAGGCTGAGTTCATTGGCTCTCTATTTTTACTATAGTGCGCTTGCATTCTAACCTTGATGGGTTACATTTTGGCCCCATCCTACACCACTGATTTCAGTTTCACTGAATCCCCACATTGGGCATTGATGCATTATGAATAAAACACACAAGACAGGGTTTTTTGGTTAGATCTCATTTTGTTTTTTATTCAGTAACAACAACAACGTGAGAACAACCACGTGAAAACTCAAGCCCAGAACAGGGGGCTTGTAATTAACTTAAGCCCAGAACAGCGGGCGTATGTACATTGAAAGAATTCAAGCCCAGAACGGCACTTGTACATTGAAATGATGGGCGGCCCAGTCATAGACGAGTACATCGCGGTCCTCGGCCTTGGGGTACTCGTCAAACATCTGTACGATGGTAGATAAGGGTCTTCCCCGGCATCGATGGTACAGATGAAACAAGCAATATTGTCCGCACACGCTACTGGTCAGGCTTTGCAACGTTTGACTGTTCCAACACCACGTCTCTGTGCCTTGATCCATGAAGCCTGTTAAATCGGGATGGAGGGGTGGCAGGCCGTACGGGTCAAAGTATTCACCCTGCTGTTCTGTCAACTACACGGCCTTCCAATGTTCACCGGGCCGATCCATCGGGTCCGTGTTGAGAACGTAATCAGCAGGATACACACGGTCTAATGGGAACACATCTCGGGCGAACACCCCTTGAAACATCATACGTGTCTCTGGGTCATTCTCCAGCACGGTGGTTATCTGCTCTGTATCCATGTTAGGTGGAGAAGTCACACAGCACGTTGCGCGCCTTGTCCACTTGAATGATGTTGTCAAACTCGGCGTAGCAGATCACATTGACGGTGCTCCGGAGGGCTCGTTGAAAGTGGATTTCCAACCGTAAATTGCCTTGCTTGGCCAGGGCCAGCTGATGGTCGTTCTCTAAGGTAGGGGTCAGATCGAAACAGAACAACGTGTATCCGTTCCCGTAGTCCTCCCGACTGATGAAATTCCCTTCGTCCTGGTTGATTTGACCGGTGGCTGTAAACAGGTTCTGATAGGCTCGAATGAAATTCGCGAGCCCAAAGTTCGGGGTTAAGGCCGTGGCTGGCACCTGTTGTCCATCCACATGAAGGGCCACAAAATTGATGCCGAAATGTTTAAAGTCAAACGGATTCTCTGGGTAGGCTCCACTGAAACTGGTATTTTCCACACAGGCCAGGGTCAATCGCTTGGGTAGTTCCCCCAGGAACAGGTTGTCTTTGTTGGCGCTTATATTTCCAGCAGACACAGAGAACACTTTGGTTTGTACACGTCGAATAGGGTACTGGGCTGGTTTTGTTTCCAAGGCTTTCATGTGTCCCAATTGAACGGCTGGATTCGGTTTCACTTTTCGGACATACAGGACTGCGTCTTCGATGACAATCTTATAGTCAGCTACATGCACCTCTACGTTAGTGGCCATCAAGGCGAAGGTCGGAGGCGCCCGTATCAGTCGGATTTTGATGGGGATCTTGTTCAAGAGGTATCGGTCTTGCATGAACATGTCTGCGTGCAGTCGACCGATCATATCCACCGAGACGCCGTTCGCGGTCAAAGCCTTCCGTTTGTTATATCCCGTATTGTCGTTCTCTGCGCCCATGTGCTCGGCTTTGTCCTGGTAGAATAAAGCGGCTGTCAGTTGAGACAGCGTCTCGATGTAGGCTCGATAGGGGTACGTGTTGGTCGAGTCACTGATGAGTTTGTCGATGAGAAATATATCCACCTGTTGAAACATCGAGTGCAGCCAGAGATTCGTGGGGCCCACCGTTGCTTGGTCGGCGATTCTGGTGCCATCTCCATTGGTGATCTTGGCTTTCACATACAAGTAGGTATGGGCTAAATCCACATAGGTCGTATCCGCATTACTGATGGTGAACTCAATGGGCCCTGTTGCGTTGATGCTGGACAGCGGGAGATGCTCCACCCATAATCCTTGTTCGGCACTGGTCTGTGTGGGCGGGACGGTCCACAAATCAAGTTCACTGTTGGTGGAGGGGCAGGACTCGGCGTGGATCAAGGCCATGTTTTAAGAAAAGATATCCCGGGTCTTCTTCGATGTGCGTCGTCGCTGGGTCGGTCGTCGACTGGTGCGTCGTGCTTTGGCCACCAAGACGCCTCCCGCTTCTTTGGCCCGCCGTTTCAAGGCTTCTTTGGGTGCCGTACCCCCCAAGACATCACCGGCCACTTCCAGTCCACTGCGTACCGCTTGTTTGCCGATTGCTTTCACCCCACGCGTCACCAAGGGCAGGAACGTTTTGACGATGCTCCCGAGTATTTTCCCCAGTCCATGTCCACGTTGCATGCGTGCACCACTAAACACCGGAAAGCCACCCCCGGCCTGTTCGGCATAATAGTCCATATAGCAACGTGCATCGCACTCGTAAGGCACCTTCATTATACAAAGTGGGGAACACGTGCTTGTCGAAAATGAAGTGTCAGCACCACTTTCCCGCGTTGGAATGCCACCGGTCGTCCCGTGTCATCTCTTATATCCACCGTGATCGTGTTGATGTGGGTTTGTCGTACAGGCAGGTAGAGCATGTGGGTGAAACTGTGGGTGACTTGATCGCCATACTTATTTTTAATGGGCACCACCCGTAACAGAGGTGTGTTGATATCGCCCACGATGTGGTTGTCCACCACGTCCGAGTAGACGTAGAGTCCGTACATACCCGACTTCATATCCATCGGGATCTCGCCATGGTGTTCTGTGGGACCAGCGAACGTCTGTAGATCGAAACCCAGCATTTGCTGTAGGATAGGACTCAGTACGACACTCGCGTTGGCGGTGACGGTGAGCTGTGCCTTGTCGTTGTGTGCGTTGTAATCGAATTCCACGTGATTCTTGAAGGGATAGGCTTGGATGGGTTTGAACTATTCGTGACCTGCCGTAGAGCCTTATAATGCAACAGTCTTGACAGCCCACCGATGAACTCCTTGGGAGTATCGTATTGGCCTTCGGGGAGGGGGAGTCGGGTGTCTTTTCCTTTGTAGGTCACCTCGTACCACACTTCATTGGCTCGCACGTTGTACCACGAGTAAGGGTACTGAATATCCACCAGTCCACATTCCCACCGGCCAGGTAAATGCAACGGTTGTGGTAATTGAGTCACATACTTGGCCACGGTGTTGTCAGGAAACACATCCAGCGAACTGTTACTGGGTAGGGTGAGGTAAAACATGGCGACTGAGCTGTCCTGCTGCTGCTGTTGGGTTTAATAGGTGTTCCAGACCTTGGGTGGTTGTGTTCGGCGTCGTGTTCGTCGCGTTAACTTGCTACGTGTCACGGCTCTGGAAATGTGCGGTGTCCTGATCAAGGGTGGTTTTTTAAAGGTCTGAAAAGAAGGTGCCCGTTGTGGTGGTGGTGGAGTTTTGGGGGGTGACTCCGGTTCCCATTCGGATTCCCAAGGTTGTGGAATCTGTCGTGGTGCACGACTCGGCGATTGCTGGGTTTGCTGCATGAAGGCCCAGCGGTGGGGGTTCCCCACCAATTCCTGTGGTACATGCATGTCTTTCAAGCCTTGAGCGAAGACCTCCCATCCTCGAGGATCCGTGTGCGATCTGCGTTTACGCATCAAGTCATTCACTAAATCCGTCATGTGGGTGCCGGGGACCACCTGATTCTGTACCCGGAGTTCGCCTTTATCATTCCAAGTCATGTTAGGATTCTGTTTCATCCGTTGTAATACCAGGCCAGCTTGTTTCTTGAACGAGGCAGGTACACTCTTCAGGACTTCGTCTTCCACCCACTGTGGGGCTGTGGGGGCTACCCCTGGTAATGGCGGCTGTTGGAGCGGTGCTGAAGTCGGCGGTGTGCCACGTGGTGGTGGTGGTGGTGGTGGTGGTGGGGTAGACAGGGTTTTGTATTGGTCCATGAACGTCATGTACCGTTGAAGCGTCTCATTGTACCGTTGTACTTTCTCACTGTCGCTTAACCCCGGTCTCTGTAAGATCTGTTGCATCTCTCCATCGAGGGTGTTTATGGTCTTCACCGTAGGTGGCACAGGGTAGGGCGATTGGAGGGTTTGAAGCAACCGAGGTTCGACGAGGACCATTTTTTTCGTGTGGTTCATTGTCGGCCGAAGAGTCCACCCAATACTGGACCCAACACAGAAGCGGCCAACGGTGCTAAGATGGCCCCGAGAAAGCCGCCTTTCTGTAACACCTTTTTCTTTTGTGTTTGTGGGACTCGCTTATGGACTAGGGTTCGTAGACCTGTCTTATGCTTGGCCAACTTGGTCTTCTGAGCCGGAGTCAGTGGTACGTTGCCTTTTAACAGATTGTACCCGATCTCGCACAGACAGCGTACAAGGTCAGGGTCCGCACCGCGTACAATGGTTCGGACCAACTCAGGTGGGGCCGTCTTCAATACACGGAGCGTGGGAGCGTGCTTCCGTACTCGCGCAGACATCATGTACAACTAATGCTAGAACCCACAACTCTGCTCTTTTTATCTACTTCAGAGACAAAAAATCAACCCTGCTGTGGTATTCATTCTTTTTATTATCTCCATCATCAAACACACACACAGACCCCAGCTGGGGGCGCCACTGTGGGTGTGTTTACATTATTTTTGCAAGTACACGTGGTGGGTCTCTCCAGGAAAGATGCCGGTCCGTAGTCGAAGGTGGTCGGGGGTGGCTTGCTTGAGGTCGAAGAGCATATACCCGTGCTGAGGGTTGTGGCAT
>JAVTVY010048680.1:0-22953 GCA_036873755.1 Hanleya hanleyi
TAGGTTCAGGTGTTAATTCTCATCCAGAAGGCGCGGTGGTTACACGATCAGGCAGAGTAGTAAAACCTAAAATCACCCCTGATTTTGTGAAATATTGATGTGTGAAATCTCTGACACTAAGAATAATATTTTACACATTTGGCTAAATTCAGATGCTCAGTGGTGATCATGTTAATTGAGTGATTGTGTACACATAATCATTGTTTTCTAATTACGACTTTCCTCTTCAGTTAATTTCATCAGTGATTGTTAAAACAAGCCATAACTATGAGAAAAATGAACACTGAAAACATTGAACGTTGACATCTGTATTCTGTCTGGACACTAAAACATCTCATTGTTATATGAAAAGGGGAGATGTAACAGTATGAGTAACTGTAGTCCGAGTTCGTTTCGCTTCCCAATACATGTTATGGAGATACCCATGTAGTTGTGGCGAGTCAGACGAGTGGAATGAAAAGTAAAGTTGTAAGTCGACACGCACTGTGTTGGTTATCAATTAATTACACCTCCTGGTGTTCGGTCAGATCTTGATACAAGCACATTAGTATAAGTATGGAAACTTGAGCTTACCTGATAAGAGTTTAGTCCGATTCCTGGTATATATCCGTAAATAATTGAACACCATGCCGGGGAAATTTTCTATTGCCGCCAGTTTTGCGCGTAGATGTTTGGGTTTTTTTCTAGGTGAATATAACACAACACCCCAATCCTTGATGACTTTAGCCATCTTTTCTTCTGCACGTGAGCTCACTCACACAGACACGTAAGCACCAGGCTGGGTGTTCTTGAATGCGGCTGGATAACCCGCCAAAAAATTAGTACCCATGCATACATTTTATTCCTATAGCCTAGGTTTTGAAAACCGCGTAGCACCCCCTGTCATTCTTGGCCGACGGCCCGCCGTTTATGTATAACAGCCTTGAGTAAATCGAAACTCGGCCCGTCACGGTTCTCCGCGATTTTGGCCAATGTCCATGGGCGTCGCTAGGATTTTTCAAGGGGGGGGGGGGTCGACTATCATAGGACTTTAGGCGAGGGTCCAGGGGCCGCCTAGGCCCCGGAAGCTCCGGGGTCCTAGATCGCCGGAGATGCGTTCTAAGCGTTTTCCCGGAATTAAATCTGAACATAATGTAGGCAGATTTAGGGTTATATTTAGATTCTCATGCGATTTCCAGCAATTAAATTAACATTTGTCAAATATCAGTATTATATTTTATTCTCTTGCCATCATGAAAACACAATAATAATACTTTGGGCCGATATAGCTCGTAGGCTAACCCAGTGTCGCCGGAACGTAATTGAAATTGGGGGGCCCACTATCACAGCCCAACAGGCGGGGGTCCAGGGGCCGCCTAGGCCCCGGAAGCTCCGGGGTCCTAGATTGCCGGAGATGCGTTCTGAAGGTTTTCCCGGAAATAAAACTGATCATACTGCTTGCACATTTATGATTCTATTTTCACGATTTTTCGCAATTATAAGCATGCATCGATATTGAAAACATCGCACCTCATGCCTGCATCCATTTGACGTTCTAGTTATATTTAAAACATACAAAACGATGACTTTTAGTTCTTGGGAGGGAAACCAATATGCCTACCGATACGATTCATTCACGCAAAGATAAAACAAGGAAATCCTCACAGACCAACAGGCGAGGGTTTACGGGCTGCTTAGGCCCCGGAAGCTCCGAAGTTCCAGATCTTCAGAGATGTGTTCTAAGCGTTTTCTCAGAAATAAATTCGAACATAATATATGCCGATTTATGGTTCTATTTTCACGTATGTTTCGCATTTATAAGCACTCATCGATATTGAAAAAAATCATACTTCATGCCCGCGAATCCATTTGACTTTCAAGTTATATTTAACACATAAAAAAAAACACATAAAAAGGCGATGAACTCATGGAACATTAGAACAAATATGAGAGCCATGCATTTACACAAAGCTAAAATGAGCGATTCGCACAACCTGACAGGCGAGGGCCCAGAGGCCACCTAGGCCCCGGAAGCTCCGGGTTCTCCGGTTGCCGGAGATGCGTTTTACGCGTTTTCTCGGAAACAAATCTGAACACAATGTATACAGATTTATGGTTCTATTTTCACATTTGTTTCACAAAACCCCGCATCGATATTGAAGAATATGCCGGACTTCATTTGACTTCCTGGTTTGACACAAACAAAACAGGCCTATAACACACCACTACACGTCCTGGCACTCTGTCTGTAATTTTTATGTTGGGACATGGTCAGTTAGGGATGCTGAAAAGTGGGGGTCCAAAGATATTCGTCCCCCCCCCCTCCCACTAAATCAAAAGTGGGCGGCATTTTTTATTTCTCTCTTTTCCTTTTGCTTTTTTGTTTTGTTTTTATTTTCGTTTTCTCCGTTTTTGTTTTGTTTTGTTTTTTTGCTTTTTCTTCTGTTTTTTTTTGGCGCGTCCAAGGGGGGGTCGTTCGCACCTGACGACCCCCCCCCCTAGCGACGCCCCTGATGTCTCCCACGACATCTTCTCTGGCTTGATGTTAGTCGCCGACATGGATTTATGTTCTTGAAATAAGAACCGGTGAAAGGTGGCATCTTTTTCTAGGTCTGTATCGAGCCATCCAGCGGCGAAATCCGCTTCTTCTTCTGGGTTGACTTGTTGATTGTTCTGCTATTTTTCGAAAGTATGTCGTATAGCACTAATCTTCACTCACATTATATATACGCGAAACGGGATTGTAGAAATTTCTGGCGCGCTTTTGCGGCGCGTGACTTCCAATGGAAAAATATCGAAAATATAGAGTGTACATACTAACACACCCACGTGGGGTGGGCGTGGAAAACCAGAGGTTGTATGCACCTGTGGAATGTGGCCTAAAGTTAACTGGCAGTGTCACTTTCAGTCTTATGGATCGCAATTATTTCTGTCTGAAGTTCTAACCAGAAATTTCAAGTCCAATATACTAGACTGTTGTACATTTTTTTACCTTTTATCTTAGTTGAGTACTCAAATTTAAATTCCACGAAGCATCTAATTAACCATATCATACAGGGATTTATGGAGGTCCTGGTTTACCACTAGTAAAGTTTATTTGAAAGCTCAAATCCAGTCTCTGGGTCATTCTCACGGAAAGGCGCAATTCGTGTCACTCGACCCAAATTTTCTTCTAACCAGTCTTATGTCTGAAAAAAATTCAGATTGTTCATAGTATTCATTTAGTAGAGTACGAATAACTTATTGCAAGCACTGTCCCGATTGATTTTTTCGGGTAAATTTTCACCAGAACCCTCAATTTACGGTAAAATAGACCTGTAACTGGCTGTAGTGACCTACTTGATACCACAATAAAGTTGCCAGAAATTCTTTTGTTCTACATTATTCTACCTTTCTGGCAACCAGCTGCATCTGTTCTTTCAATATTTGAATATATTGTTTACAAGGGCAGATTATCTTGTGAAAATGGCATGGGCAAAGGTCTGTAACTGGTTTTCGGGTCATTGGTGTTACTGTAACTGAAATCGGAGCCAAAAAGCGAACGCTTAAATTAGAAACAAAGTTTTGCCACCAGGCGGCTTCTTTTCCAAGCGCGGGTAAACTTGAGATTCCATAAGAAGTGTTTTATGAAACTCTTTTCAGTATTTCAGTCATTTCTAGCTCCAAATTTTCAGCGTGTGTTTATTACCGGTCACTGGTGTTACGTGTCAGGATCAACATGTAGTGGCTCCCGAGTAAAAATATTAACTGGTAATAAAGAAATGTGCGTATGAATTACAAAATCATTGTTCTTGGACCGTCACGACAATATACGAGGGAGCAACAATTAATTCCTTCCAAAATGTCAGTGGTGTTACCTGTCAGTGGTGTTACTATTTGTAGGGTAACACCATTGACGAAAATGATGATTTTGCTCCAAATTTCAGTACAACTTGAATTTACCTTTCTTCCAAATAATACTAAGTTAAGGAGTCTTGTCATATACGTGTTTTGCCCCTAGATCGCTTTCACTCACGGCTGTATTTTTGCCTCTATGAACAAATTGGTCACTGTTGTTACACGAGGTCAGTGGTGTTACTCGAGGTCACTGGTGTTACCGGGTTGTCATTGGTGTTACATTTCAGTTAGATAACTATTTGAAGAAGAAGAAGCAGTTTTATCAGAAGGCTTTTCATATACCGGTTTTGCCCCTAAATATTCTTCACTTGCAACTGCATTTTTGCGTCTATGAACAAATTAATCAGTGGTACGTGTTGCACGAGGTCAGTGGTGTTACCGGATTGTCAGTGGTGTTACGGATGCAAGAATGGTCTAGAAATTCAGAAACACTTGTTTAAATTGTCCCATATTTTGAAAAAGAAACAAACTCGATTAGTTTAAAGTCCGCATCAAGAATAAATAGGTTTTATTATGCAGAATCTACATGAATGGTTGATACATGCGGTCCAATTGGCTGATTTTGGTGAGCCAAGTGGCATACTTAGGATATTTAAAACAAACTTGTTTTCCTAACTTCAATATTTTTTCATCATTAGTCATAGTTACATGCAATCTATTGCCTAGCATGTGTGTATCTTTCTATTTCTGTTCTCTTAGTGCCCAATATACTGATCATTCGTGTGTAACACCACTGACATGATTGAAGACAACTCCACCGTTAAGTGTTCCGAAAAGTTTATTGTTTGGAATGTCTGCATTTATTGTACGCGTTATAAAGAGTTTTGTCAATGGAGACTCTGTTGAAATCAGATTTTGTAGTCATTGATGATGTTGATTTTGAGATATTTCCCCAAGTGCAAATGTGCCTTTCCGTGAGAATGACCCCTCTACAATTGTAGACCTTTTCACAAAATTCTTATGTACTGTCTGTAGCCAATGATTTTAAGAGATGAAACAGTATAAATCATTAGGTGGTAGATTGAAAGTATTACATAAAAATGAAAACACTTCATTTGATTTTAAAATACTCAAGTTTTTGACGTCTAATTCTGTGGTCCCCTGATCATGCTAATGATTTGATGTAGTACATGTACCCCATTAAAATATCTTTCATTTATCTTTCAAGCAATGGTCAGAAATGTTAAAGAGGAATTCAGTAAGGCTGTTGCATTTGTGAATGTATACAGAAATGTTTAAAAGCTGTCAGGTTCTGACTTCAGCTTCTTTATTAAACTACCATTATTTGCTGAGACCATCTGGTTGTAGCACTTCAATGTAGGTTGAAGTACTACAGTTGTGACATATGAACATATAAGTAGTGACCACACTGTCTCTGTGACAATATGAAAATTAGCCCGATGCTATAATATAAGTTTCGAGAGGATTTGGCTAAAAGCCCAATTTCTATTTGCTTTATGTATTATTATCTACATTTATCAGGGTCTGAGATGAGCAATTTCCATTAATCACTCGGCCAACCTAAATGTTGAACAGTCACCTGAAAATTTGTATTTCCACACTATAACATTGACAGGATGGCACTTGTGCTCAGATAAATGTTAAATTCAACTGCGGAAGGGATGTGGTTGCTCTAACTGGGTTTTGTGTGGTTCGGGTGTTGCTGGCCGGGTTTTGTATGGTCGAGGGGCTCCGCTTGACCGAGTTCCATTGTTTGTTGACAATGGAGGTCGGTGGGGTGGGGCCTTTCGGCTGTGTGTGATCTGATCAATCGCGTTTGTGCTGCATGGGGCCTGGTAGGGTGGCTGCATCTTCTGACACTGTAATATATTATTTCGGACCCTGAGATGGTGTTTATCATGATGCATGGCATTTATCATGTTTATGGTGACTGTTATATCAATATTTCAGATATCTCTCCTTCACCAATAATGGGCACTGCTTCTGAGTTGTATGTTAAATGTGCGCATACTTGATTCATATGGTTTTGTAAAGTGTCAACTTTGTTCTGTACAATATCCCAATATCTAGCACAACATGGCACTTAGAATGTCGTGTCCAATCCTGCTTTCCTGTGTTAAACCGGTTACATCAGGACTAAAGGGTTTTTCTTTATTATCCAAATTTTTTATTATTTTTTGTATTTTCCTCATTCTTTCTTCTAGTTATTTATGTTAAATATTGTATCTCTCAATGTCCGTGGCATAGGTGGCAAGGATAAGCGAAGAGAAGTCCTTCTGTTTTTGAAAAATCAAAATGCTGACATCTATTTATTACAAGAGACCCATAGTTCAGAGAAAGATGAGAAATTCTGGTCAGATCAGTGGGGTTCAAACATCTTTTTCAGTCATGGTGAAACCAATAGTAGGGGGGTAGCGGTCTTGTTTAGGAACAAAATACCCAAGATCCTTTCCCATACTATAGATAGTAATGGCCGTTGTGTTATCCTAGAAATTGCATATGAAGACAGAACATTATTGCTAGTGAATGTGTATGCTCCAAATGATGTAACAGAACGAGAAACCTTTTTCCAATTATTGCATAAGAAACTTCTGTCATATGACCCCAATACAGAGGTTATAATTGGAGGAGACTTTAATACTGCTATAAACCCAGAACTTGACAGGAAAAACTCCCCCAATACACAAACAAGCCTTGCACTTCATGATCTCATTATCTCCCTTGACTATCTGGGCATCTGGAGAGAAAGGAATTTAAAGGAAAAGAAATACACCTGGCGTAAAAGTAATGATATTCGGTCCAGAATTGACTTTTTTCTAATTTCCAAGCGGTTAGCTTGATTGATTGATTGATGTTTATTCACCAAATAAAGTAATATATATATATTATACACTCCAATGAATATCGATAATTAAAGGGAAACTAGTAAATGCTGTAGGATACAATAAACTAATTGGCGGGAATAAAACCCCAGAGGGCTTGTTCTATCCCAAAATTCTATACATAGATAACAAATAATACATGGCATTGGAAAGAGAAAAAAACTATAGATTGATAGAGTGAATATATCTGAAATAATTCTGAAATAATTGCACTGTGAAAATAGGTCAGTCTTGAAGAAGATATGTTGTAATTTTCGATCGGAAAAGAGAAGCAGATTCGATGCATTTGAGTGGAGGCGGCAAATTGTTCCACTCACGTGGTCCAGTAATTTTGACGGTATAAAATGATAAGTTGGACTGATAAAATGGTCTATACAAGTTGGTTAATTGTCCCCTGGTATGATGGCGGTGTATATCAGACTGCTTGATGAAATAGTCCTGAAAATTTATTGGTAAAAATTCTTTCTTGTAGAAAAATTTATGCACAAGGAGAAGGGAAGAATATTTGTTCAACTTGAGTAGGGGTAGGATGTTCAATTCTCTGAACAGGGGTAGTGTATGAGTCAGTTTAGTCGAAAAGGTTATTGCCCTGATCGCGCGCTTCTGCAGTATAATTAATGGGTTTAAATGAGTAACATATGTATTTCCCCACAAAACGTTACAATAGTTCAAGTACGCAAATATCATAGAGTAATATAATATAAATAATGTCTTTTTATTCAAGGAGCTTTTGATATGATTTATGATGCCAATATTTCTAGATACCTTATTGCCTATGTAATTTATATGAGTTTCCCAGTTCAGCTGATCATTAATAATGAAGCCTAAGAATTTAAATTGATGAACAAGTTCAATTTCTGTGCCTGAAACAGATAATGAAGGTATGTTAGTTGATGGTCTATGGGTATTGGGTTTGACTAACATGTATTTAGTTTTCTTTATGTTCAACGATAAGCGATTGCAACAAAACCAAGAATGTAACTTCTGGAGTTCATGGGCCATGGTGTTAATAGCCTCGACAGGGTTATTTGAAGAAAATACGGCACTGGTATCATCTGCAAAAAGAATAATTTTCAAGATATCTGTTACGTTGTTTATATCGTTAATATACAGGAGAAAAAGAACTGGCCCAAGAATTGACCCTTGGGGCACTCCACAGTTAACAAACATTGAGTCCGATAATACTCCACTGAAAACTACATTTTGTGATCTGTTAGATAGAGAGCTGCTAAACCAGGTATTCGATAAACCTCTAAAGCCGTAGTGGTTAAGTTTGGAAAGTAAGATAGAGTGGTTAACTGTATCAAAGGCTTTAGATAGGTCAAGGAAAGAAACTATACTATAACGTTTAGATTCTTTGGCTGTAATGAGAGCGTCGTATAAAGAGGAAGCTGCTAATGCAGTGGAATGATTGACCCTAAAGCCGTATTGGTCATTGGAGAAAACATTGTTAGTATCCAGAAATTCTGATATCTTAGAAACGGCAAATTTCTCCAATATTTTACTAAAACAAGATAAAATAGATATTGGTCTATAGTTTGAGAGGCACGATGGATCGTCGCATTTAAATACTGGTGTAACTTTGGCCCTTTTAAAAAGATCAGGAACAATCCCGGAAGAGAAGGAACAATTCATTATAGAGGAAAGTGGTGACGAAATGTCATCAGAAACGAGTTTAAGAATAGACATTCGAATATCTTCTAGACCAGGCGCAGCGGATTTCAGACTCATAATTGTTTGCTTCACATCTTCTGGGATTACTTGTGCAAATTCAAAAGTTTTGTGGACAGGCGCACCTAAGTAATCAGTGAAAGCTGATACTGTACTCGGTATTTGAGCATCAAGATTTGCAGCGACTGAACTAAAGTATTGATTGAATTTATTTGCAATTGTTTCATTATCAGACACTGTTTCACCGTCAATTGTAAAGAAATCGGGTATTTTGGATTTTCTATTTCTGCTCAGGAGTTGATTTAACACTTTCCACGTTCCTCTGACATCTTAGTTACATTCGTTGAATTTCCTTTCGAAATATAATCTTTTAGATAATCGTATAGAGTGATTAAGTGTGTTTCTATAAGTTCTGTACTGAATGCGGATGTTAATGTCCTGGGTAATAAGAAGCAACCGGTATAGTTTATTTTTTTCATAAATAGACTTTAATATTCCAGGCGTGATCCAAGGTTTTTTTCACAGAGGGTTTGATAGTGGTCACAGGAAAACATTCGTCATAAATAGGTTCAAATTTTTAGAGGCAGTTCTGTAAGGGAATGTTCGGGTCATTGTAATTATGATCATTTATACTCCAGTCAACTTCTTTAATTTTTTGTACAAATAAATCTTTTTGGACAGATGTCATTTTTCGATAGTTAATATTTTGAACTGAGACCTTGGGAACAGACTTGGCATTCAGAATGTGGAATATCGGGAAGTGGTCAGTGATATCAGTTAAGAATATACCGGATAAAATATTGTCGTCATGGAAATTGGTGAAGATATTATCAATGAGAGTAGATCAACGTTCTTTAACTCTAGTTGGTTTTGTAATTTGCGGAAAAAAATACTGGGACTTAAGGAGTTCAAAGAATTCTTTAGATGGTACGTGACGATCGGTTTTGAAAAGATCAATAATGAAATCCCCCAACAAAATACAGTTTTTCTGAGCGATATTCGATTTCTGAAGTGTTGAAAGTAAAAAACGATTGAAGATATTAATACTTTTGTTAGGGGGTCGGTAGAACATACCAACTAAATATTGCTCATCGTCACAAACTAATTCTAAAAATAGGGATTCATACTCATCCTCTTCATCTGAGAGGGAGAGATCATCTCTCATTTTACAAGATTTGATAGTTTCATGTATATAAAAAATCAACCCTCCTCCCCTTCTATTTTTCCTCGGTACAGTGAATGGTGTATAGCCAGGAATATCATATAACTTTTCAGTTGTGGGAGTTAGCCAGCTTTCGGAGAAGCCCAGAACAGAGAACTGATGTTTGAGATTGTGAATGAAACCTGTAACTTCGGAAAAATGTTTCTTAAGACTCCTAACGTTCAAGTGTAAAAAGGAAAGTGTATTATTTTTACTAATGGAAGGCTAAATATTAATTTCCTGGATAAAAGACGTGTCAGTGTAATACTTAGACTGGTGAACATTAATATAGTTCCAGTGGTTGATTTCCAAATTATTGTCATCTGTCGGAACTTTAGAATAGTCAATATCGTTTAGCTCGACAGGATTAAAGCATAAGTTTTCAATAAATTCAAGATTAATTAAAGAATGTGGAGAACAAGAGGTTACATATTCTGGGATATCTGCATTAAAGAAAGGTAAGTAAGAAGCAGGGTTCAGGAGTGGAACCTCCTCCTCAGTAGTGTTGTTATTATCCATGGTCAAGGATTTTCATACTGATAGACTGGCCTATTATCACAGTGATGAGAAAGCGAATTGATTGAGAAAAAAACAATAACAAAAAGTCATATATACAAATATAAAACAGGACAAGTGGGTATGATTAATCATGATACGTCAGCTAAGATAGCGACGTTCAGCAGTTCAGGTTTACCGAACATGCTTTTCCACACGTTATATTTGACCCGTTTCCGCAAGTGGGTAGGTTGATCTATTTCCCCAGGATGGTTGAGTTCGTCATCTGAAGGGTAGTTTCTCTTTCGTCGTGCCATTTCATTCCCGCTTCTATGGATCATCTGCCTCTGCTGGGACTCGTCATCATTTTCATTCCGTTTGAACCACGGTGAATCCGTCCTCGTATATAATCCCTCTCCCACTTGTTCATTCCTCTTAGCGAACGATGCTGGATCGTGAGATGGTATGCGTTGAATTTGAGTTGATGGATTATGAATTGAGGCTGGGCGAGGTGGCAGTTGTTGTCCCTCTTTCACGAGTTCCTCATCGCCTGATATTACATTGGTAGACAGTCTGTCCTTTTCCGCTGTATGGGGTTTTAAATCGATGAACAGATATCCGTACGGACGAGATGTGGCTTCGTGAAATTTTGTCATGAAATGTGTCGTATCCCGAGGAAAGATCCGTCTGGCGAACGTGCTAATTTGCTGTCTATCAATAGGATTATTGAATAGAACGAACTACTGGCAGTTTAGCGTGATATCTCGAGATGCCTTGCCTTGAGGGAAGAGATTCTGAGTCAAATAAATTATGGACAAATTTCTGTGATGGGACCCTTTGGTGAATAGGTCGGCAACTTTCGAATTGTCCCTGGCCGCACTCATGAGGTCATCTAGTACTACCACGTTGGTCTGCTCGGAATCGAAGTAATACTCTTCGCCGATGTCGTGAGGAATTTCTGGGGCGAAGCTCACATTCTGTAATCGCGTATTCTCGTACGCGGGCTGCCATTGGCCATAACACCATACTACGCGTGTCGGAGCTGGGGTTGCCACACCTTACTATAAGAACTTCATCACCCAAGACGTATTTCCACATCCCGTATGGCCGCTCACCGTCATCGTATAGGGATGCTCTACTCCACTTGGTTGAACTATAGCGGGATTCCGAGGTGTCTGTTGGCCGTGTTTGCATTGAATGTGTCTGGGCATACTATCGCGACGAGAGAAGGTTCTCCGGCAGAAATTACACATCCACGACATGTTGATTAGTCAACCAATACAAATAGACTGAATAGGGAAACGCTTTAATCCCTATATATAGACACCACGACCACCAACACCACCACCACCACCACCACGACCACCACCAACACCACCACGCATGCGCACCCGAAAAGCGGCTAAAGTTACCGAAATTCGATAAATTCGTATAGAAGCTTCTATTCGACGAAAATCGGCCAAGTCCAAAAAAAAGAAGAAAAACAAATTTTGTTTACCCTGAAACGAAATTTGGACGCCCTGGGGGCATAACGAATTTCATGCCCCATTCAACATTATCAACATAGAAAATCAATGCGACTTCGGTCTCGAATTAGCCGTCTGCTTTCATTAGTCACGCTCCATCGCTAACTATAGACACGGTCCGCTGAACAGATATAGAACACCGTAAACGCTTCTCACGCTATAGTCACGGTTCGTTATATATAGACGATGAACACCGCACCTTCGGGCTATAAGTATGGCTCCATAAATAGACCATAACCTCGAACACCGCAAAAAGCTATAGACACGGTCCGCTGAGCAGACATAAAACACCGCAAACACCTCAGGTTATTGTCACGGTCCGGTGAACAGACGTTGACCTACAACCCCTTGGGCTATGTTCATGACACTATAAATAGACGAACACCGCACGACTTCGACCTATTTATGACGTCACCTCGACCTACTTATGACGTCATCGGCTTCCCGGTTTTCCTGTGCTCGAACTCTCTAATCATGTTCTACTCGAAAACTTTCATTTATCTATATAAATTATGAATAAAAAATATAGTGAACTTTTCTCACATCTATAATTGATTGTTTATCTGACAAATATCCGTCGCGGAATAAATGAGTCAACTGGATATCATCTGAATAATAATGGTATGGAAGCATGCGTTAATTATCGTTTTACCAAACATGGATCGTTTCAACCGAAAAATGAAAGCTATATTAAGAGTTTCACCGGTGTATAATTACCACGGTGTGTAATTTGTTTTATAATTTGGTAGTATTCATTGTAGATTCCATTTTTGTTTTAGAATTACTGTCTTGTGATATAGTTCAAATAAGGAGATTATGAAAAACGTTTATTTCTGAAATAAGGTTGCCTGGAAGTGGTTAGCTGAAATACTGGAAATCTGAACTAGAGGTGTTGATAATTCACGCCACAGGCGGTTTGCGAAAATCCGTCGGCTTGAAACAACAGCGAAGGGAGATGGGATAATTTCTTTGAAAGAACTGAAACAACGCTGTTGGCGGGGGATTGATAATATACTCACGTTCCACTATTTATTGCTGATTTCATGTGTCCAGGAAATTATCCAAATAATGGAAGTAATTACCGCCCAATTCAGATGGCAGTCAGGCATATACCAACAGTTACATACATTTTACTGGAAACGATACCGTATTTTGTTTGTCTGAAAACTTCGATCGAGCCTTTGTGTTTATATTTTCTGGTTATCAGTGAATTACTAGACGCTCCTATGATATTCGCAGTCACTTTATTTCTGAATACGAGGGAAATCTCTGACGATAAAGATATCCCATTCTGATCAACTTTCAGAGGAACATATGGAATTATATTCTAGACTTGCATAATTTATTTCAATTTGTAGTTTCTGGATGTGTCTTATCAAGTGATTCAAATTCTAAAAAACGGGTTCAAAATAGCTGGATAATAATGAGCCAGGTTATACACTTTCAATGGGCGATGTTTCTTTCTTTCCATTCAAAACGTTTAGGGAATTAAACTGCGCTGTCTGAGCAAGTATGCCACTACATGTTTCTAGACGGAATAACCAAATAATATTAACTGATTCATGTACAGTCTTATTCACTTAAATGCATATGTATTCGCCGAGATTAATCTCGCTGCCACAGAGTATATATATACTGAGCATACGCCAGTAGTATACAGACGGCAAAATGAGGCCTATTGACCTCAGAAATTTGCATGTTTTGTGGAGGTCACGTGGAGGTAGCCAATCAGAAGCGCGTATTGTGTCACATGGAGTGTGAGTGAGTGCAAGTGTGGTGGATGGGTGGTGGGTTTAAGATGGCGGCCGGTGTGAGTGAGTGCAAGTGTGGTGGATGGGTGGTGGGTTTAAGATGGCGGCCGGTGTGAGTGAGTGCAAGTGTGGTGGATGGGTGGTGGGTTTAAGATGGCGGCCGGTGTGAGTGAGTGCAAGTGTGGTGGATGGGTGGTGGGTTTAAGATGGCGGCTGTGGTGGATGGGTGGTGGTTTTAAGATGGCGGCCGGTGTGAGTGAGTGCAAGTGTGGTGGATGGGTGGTGGGTTTAAGATGGCGGCCGGTGTGAGTGAGTGCAAGTGTGGTGGATGGTGGGTGGTGGGTTTAAGATGGCGGCTGTGAAAGATGTATTCATCCGCGGTCATGTTTGGCGGTGATTCGGTCGCGGGAAAAACCTTCCGCGGAGAAAAAGTAGTCCCTAGATAAAATGGTCCGATGGGGTCGAGTGAGGTATCAAAGTGAAGCTTAGGGGAGGGGGCATCTAATGGGCTGGGGGTGGGGTTGACATATCGGCCTTCTGCGCATGCGCGGTGGCCGAGGTGTATGAAAATAGCCTGCGCGGAGTATTATACAATCGGATAGCTGTTGTCGTGAAAAAAACAACAAGTTTAGTAATGTTTATATAGTTTATTACCCCAGTGTTACATCATACCCAGGCTGGGGGGAGCCGCCCTGGGTATGTTTAGTATGTTCACAGCAAAACAAATTGAAATATCAAACACCATGTTTTATTATTTAACACATTGTCACATTAGGTCAAGTGTTTACTGAGCTCAAGTCAGCGAGCAGCATGTAGACATAGAGTGTGTGTGTGTACAGCATCATATTCATCAGTGCACGAGTGACGCATTCAACCGATGGGGGTGATCGGTCAGCTTGGTCAGGAAAAACGTGACATTGGTTACCCTCTCTACCACCCATTGAATGTTGGGGCGTTGACGATGCGCCCATCTCAAGGGTTCCACGGTGTCCAGTATCTCCAGCATCGTCTCTAGTGACCCCGGTTAATGATGGTGACCGGCTGGTCAAACACATGGTTGTTGGCACTGGGATAATAATACTGTAACTGGTCCGTCTTTTTGTGACGTAAGATGTACCCGAAAGCGACATTCAATGTAAAGGCCGTAGTTTGATCATTGAAGATGGCTTCCACGTAGCTGCGTAGACAGGTGCGGATGGTCAGTGGGAAATTGTAGATATCTTGAGGGTGGAAACAGTACCGTGTCATGGACCAATGGCGCCGATCGATGTCACTGATTGGATGGTTGTCCTGTAAGAGATCGGTAGGAACATTTATGGGCTCCACCAGAAAATGTTCGATGTTGTCAGGACTCGAAACCGTAACGCTGGTGTCCGGCTGGATATTCAGGCTCTTCTCAACTGTGGGTATAGGCGGGCTCTCCTTCATCGCATCACCAGTGGCGTTCGTCTCCCCGGGCTTATCTTCACTGGATCTCACCTTCCATGGCTCCTCTTCAGTAGGAAGTTGTCGTTCATGCTCATGGGCATGAATCAACCGTTGGTGTCGCAGCAACTGACTGCGTCGTTTGAAGAGTTGATCACAATCCTCGCATGGACGCTTGGATGGCCCATGAATTGAACGTTCGTGGCGCAGTAAAGCATCTTCCCGATTAAATGACCGTGCGCAGGTTATACAAGTATACAGTCCATCGTTGTGGGTGGAGGCCTCGTGGTGTCGTAAATTATCTAGACGAGTAAACTGCTTCTGGAAAGTTGTGCAAGTGAACATCTTGGTGGTTGGTAGAGTGTCTGATGAAATGGCAAGGCCGCTTCCCTTTTATAGCACGCTAGCTGGTAATCTATTTTTAGCACACTCTACCCCAAGTCGAGGATCGAGACTGGTGTACTGGTGTACGACTGAGCCGCATTGTGCGCGCGTATGAAGACCCTTATACATACCCAATGCAGGCGCAGACGCGAAGTGCCCGGACGATAGACACGGACGTCACCGATCCGAAAAGACACGGACTTTACCGAAAAGACACGGACTTTACCGAAAATACACGGACTTTAACGAAAAGACACGGACGTACACGAAAAGACGCGAAGGTGAACGCCATTGTGGGAAACCCCCCACAGACAGGTCAGTACATGCATTTCTATGTTGTTCACGCATAATAAAAGGATTGATCTGTAATCTGTGTTGTTGTTGTTGTTGTTGTTGTTGTTGCTCCCTCTTTTGGACTAACCCATCAGAATAGTACGTATCACGGACTACACCCGTAGAGCTACATCTGGTCTATAAAACACGTCCCTCTGGATCCCACACCTTCATTTCTACAGAGCCATGGCGGATATCCAGCCCCATGCGACTCGCATTTTACAGCATGCCACCGCGGTGAATTCATTCACGGGTTACCGAGCAGTGGTCCGGTCCATGTTTGCAGATGGCGATGACAACGAGGGACGACGCCAGATCCTGAACGAGTTCACAGAAGCGGTCCTCCACAGAGTGCACTCGATGGAGAGGCGTGCCATCACTCACCACTACTGGACTATGACAGCCATCCTTGATGCTCGCGCTATGGACGAGGAGCGCTCACGCCGGAACCAGCGCCGGCTGGTTGGCCTCATACTAGTCTGTGCCCTATTGACCCTGGCGCTGTGGTATTGACACTATACATACGAGGGTCAGACAGAGTGTGTGTGTCATTCACCGTTCGACATTTGGACCAAGCATGTCACCCGACCTACGAGCCATTCTGCCCCTTACACCCCGGGTGGGGTTACACGTCTATGAAGATAAAGTCACCCTGGTGGAAGACCGTGGAGATATTTGCTGGGCGCCCGCTGAGACCTTATCGAATACGGTGACGCTACCTCGTGACGGCTGGACCAAATTTAAACGGGTGTTGAGCGGCGAGCTCGACGGAAACCTCATCCACATAGACAATGCCATCTACGTATACCGTGCAACCTTCTTCCTACGCCTGGGCCGCTACCAAGATGCTACGCGAGGCTTCACCCTAGACCCCGATCTGTGGTCAGCCTTGGAGAAAGTGGTGCCTATTGTGGACCAGCTGTTTACACCGGACGAGCGATCATCACACCAGTTGGGGTGGGCTCGTGCTATTGAGGACGCGCTGGCTGAACCCCATGAACAACTACATGAACCCGACGACGACGATGCCATTGATTACCCGGCTAGACTCAGTCAGCCCAGTGATATGACCACCTGATCCTTTTGATCTCACGGGGTTCTCCCTATAAATACGAGAGACAGTGAAATGTGGTACCATTCACGTACTGACCATGACGGAGCATATAGTACTGGCGTATTTCAGCTTGACCCCCGAGGTTTTCCTGCACGTGTATGCGGATAAGGTCGATATCATGGAGGAGGTGGGAGACATCTGTGATGCGGACCCTACACAACCGCGCCCGGCTCACATTCGTCTGTCCCGGAGGGCTGGACCAAATTCAAACGGGTGTTGTCTGGTGAACTGGACGGCGATCTCATCCACTTGTGTCACGATGTGTACATCCGACGCGGCCCTTTCTTTGCTCAATTGGCTCGGCTAGATGGGGGTACAGTGCATTTTACCCTTCACCCTGATCTATGGTCTGCATTGGAAGATGCCGTGGTAGATGTGGATGAAGTGCTTATCAAGCGGTCATCAGACGAGTTGGACTGGTCATTTACCATGGCCACTGTGGAAGTCCACGAAGAAAATCAGAAAGAAACTCCGGTCCAAGATATACCCGTTATAAATAAACGATAGAGCCAGGGTGCATCATCATTGTGTCACCATGAAGCGCTGGGAGAAGGTGCTGGATAACTTATACTACAGTCCCGACAGTCCGGCGGCCTATAGTGCATTGTCGGCTCTCTATCGAGCGGCCAAACCCCAGGGGATACAACGTGCCCAAGTCCGAGATTGGTTAAGAAGACAAGACACCTATACCTTACATCGATCTGTCCGTCGCCATTTTCTACGGAACCGGGTCATCGTGGGAGGAATAGATGCCCAGTGGCAAGCGGATTTGGTCGATATGAGCGCCTTTGCCAAACACAACGATGAGAATCGGTATATCTTGACGTGCATCGATATCCTATCCAAGTATGCGTGGGTGGTACCCATCCGGACGAAAACGGGGGCAAATCTCATAGCGGCGTTCAAAGACATCTTCAAGACCGGGCGCAAACCTTTGTATTTGCAAACCGACGAAGGCAGGAATTCCTCAACAGACCGTTCCAAGCCTTTCTCAAGAAACAGAAGGTGTTTTTCTTCCATACGTACAACGAGACCAAGGCTTCCGTGGTGGAAAGGTTCAACAGGACATTCAAAGGCCGCATGTATAAATATTTCACCTATAAGAATACAAGGCGGTACATCGATGTTCTCCCGAAACTGGTGAGGGGTTACAATCGAGCCTATCATCGGAGTATAGAGAGAGCCCCCATTACCGTGACCCAACGCAATGAAGCCCAAGTCCGGCGTGTCTTGTACCCCAGGCCATCGCAGCGAACGACGAAGGCGGTGTACAAGGTCGGGGACCCTGTACGGATCAGTAAAGTCAAGGGCAAGTTCGAGAAAAGTTACTTGCCCAACTGGAGCGATGAGCACTTCCTGATTAAACGGCGCCTACCCCGACAGCGGCGAGTCTATGAACTGGAAGATCTCCAAGGGGAAACGTTGCTGGGGACGTTTTACGAGACGGAATTACAGCCTGTTGTAAAAACACAGCAAGACTACTACACGGTGGAGCAGATTTTGAAAACGGAACGTCGACGTGGCAAACTGTTTCATTTCGTGAAATGGCAAGGTTGGCCCAGTTCCTTCAATTCCTGGGTCGCGGCCAACCAGGTGAAACGACTATAAAACCAGACACCACTGCCGTCCTCCTTCATTCCACGTCCGACCACAGTGCTATGGACCAACAGCAGCTGCCTCTGAAGACAGCGTCTCGCAAAACGCGCAAAGCGCAAGTGGTCTTTGGGGTGCTATTGCTAACCCTGCTGAGTGTGTTGTACGGAGGTGTGTTTTACGACGTAGCCTATGTCAGCACGTTACTTAACCAACTGAGAACACCAGGCACCAGCGAAACCGGTCTACAGAGAGCACCAGTCGTATCGAGCCCAGTCACCACCACCACACCCCGCGTACAAGCCACGTCGAGCTCTACACCTACACCAAGTACGCCCACTACGTCTGAACACCCACCGGATTTCATCCCTCACAGTGAACCGACCACCCACGTTGTACCCACCCCCAGCACCATCTCTGACAGTGAACAGACAACGACGACCGACGTTGTACCCACCACCACTCCAGTTCACTCGTACGAAATTTACAAGAGCGGGTTACCCCGACAACGGATACACCTCGAACCATGGACCCTGGGTGGCAGCATCCCTTCACTTGCGTCATCGCAGGACCGACGGGCTCCGGCAAAACGCACTTCGTCAGGAAGCTCCTTCAACACGCCGACAGCATGATCACTCCACCCATTGCCAGAGTCGTGTGGTGTTACGGAGAATGGCAGGAAGCGTATGCAGCAATGCCCCACATCACGTTCGTGGAAGGCCTACCCAACCTGGCCGATTTGGAACCCGACACCTTGGTGGTTCTGGATGATCTCATGGCGGAGACGGATGCACGGGTCACCCAACTCTTTACCAAAGGCAGCCATCATCGACGGCTCAGCATCATCTACATTGTGCAGAATCTGTTCAGTAAAAACAAAGAACATCGGAATATCAGCTTAAATGCCCACTACCTGGTGGTCTTCAAAAACCCGAGAGATACCACTCAACTGCTGCACCTGGCGAGACAGATGTATCCCGGCCGCACACCGTTTGCGTTGGAAGCCTTCAAAGATGCCACAACCCCTCAGCACGGGTATATGCTCTTCGACCTCAAGCAAGCCACCCCCGACCACCTTCGACTACGGACCGGCATCTTTCCCGGAGAGACCCACCACGTGTACATGCAAAAATAATGTAAACACATCCACAGTGGCGCCCCCAGCTGGGGTCTGTGTGTTTGATGATGGGGAATAATAAAAAGAATGAATACCACAGCAGGGTTGACTTTGTCTGTGAGGTGGATAAAAAGGGCAGAGTTGTGGGTTCTAGCATTAGTTGTACAGGATGTCTGCGCGAGTACGGAAGCACGCTCCCACGCTCCGTGTATTGAAAGCGGCCCCACCCGAGTTAGTCCGAACCATTGTACGCGGTGCGGACCCTGACCTTGTACGCTGTCTGTGCGAGATCGGGTACAACCTGTTAAAAGGCAACGTACCACTGACTCCGGCTCAGAAGACCAAGTTGGCCAAGCATAAGACAGGTCTCCGAACCCTAGTCCACAAGCGGGTCCCTCAAACAAAAAAGAAAAAGGTGTTACAGAAAGGCGGCTTTCTCGGGGCCATCTTAGCGCCGTTGGCCGCTTCCGTGTTGGGTCCAGTATTGGGTGGACTCTTCGGCCGACAATGAACCCCACGAAAAAAATGGTCCTCGTCGAACCACGGTTCCTGCAAAACCTCCAATCACCCTACCCTGTCCCACCTACGGTGAAGACCATAAACAGCCTCGATGGAGAGATGCAACAGATCTTACAGAGACCCGGGTTAAGCGACAGTGAGAAAGTACAACGGTACAATGAGACGCTTCAACGGTACATGACGTTCATGGACCAATACAAAACCCTGTCTACCCCAGCAACAGCACCACCACCACCACCACCACCACCACCACGTGACAGACCGCTGACCTCAGCCCCGTTCCAACAGCCGCCATTACCAGGGGTAGCCCCCACAGCCCCACAGTGGGTGGAAGACGAAGTGCTGAAGAGTGTACCTGCATCGTTCAAGAAACAAGCTGGCCTGGTATTACAACAGATGAAACAGAATCCTAACATGACTTGGAATGATAAAGGCGAACTCCTGGTACAGAATCAGGTGGTCCCCGGCACCCACATGACGGATTTAGTGAATGATCTGATGCGTCAACGCAGATCGCACACGGATCCTCTAGGATGGGAGGTCTTCGCTCAAGGCTTGAAAGACATGCATGTATTACAGGAATTGGTGGGGAACCCCCAGCGCTGGGCCTTTATGCAATCACCGACTCGTGCACCACGACTCTCACCACAACCTTCTTGGGAAGCCGACTGGGAACCGGAGTCACCCCCCAAAACTCCACCACCATCACAACGGGCACCTTCTTTTCAGACCTTTAAAAAACCACTCTCGATCAGGACACCCCACATCTCCAGAGCCGTGACACGTAGCAAGTCAACGCGACGAACACGACGCCGGACACAACCACCCAAGGCCTGGAAGACCTATTAAAACCAACAGCAGCAGCAGGACAGCTCAGTCGCCATGTTTTACCTGACCCTACCCAGTAACAGTTCGCTGGATGTGTTTCCTGACAGCACCGTGGCCAAGTACGTCACCCAGTTACCGCAACCGTTACATTTACCTGGCCGGTGGGAATGCGGCCTCGTGGATATCCAATACCCTTACTCGTGGTACAACGTGCGAACCAATGAAGTGTGGTACGAGGTGACCTACGAAGGCAAAAATACCCGACTCACCCTGCCCGAAGGCCAATACGATACCCCCAAAGAGTTCATGGGTGGGCTGTCAAGACTGATGCATTATAAGGCGCTACGGGGGGTGACGAATACTTCAAGACCCATCAAAGCCTATCCCTTCAAGAATCACGTGGACTTCGATTACAACGCACACAACGACAGGCACAGCTTATCGTCTCCGGCAAGGCGAGTGTCGTACTGAGTGCTATCCTACAGCAAATGCTGGGTTTCGATCTACAGACGTTCGCTGGTCCCAACCAACACCATGGCGAGATGCCGATGGATATGAAGTCGGGTATGTACGGACTCTACGTCTGCTCGGACGTGGTGGACAACCACATCGTGGGCGATATCAACACACCTCTGTTACGGGTGGTCCCCATTAAAAAGACGTATGGAGGTCAAGTCACCCACAGTTTCACCCACATGCTCTACTTGCCCGTACGACAAACTGACATCAACACGATTACGGTGGATATAAGAGATGACACGGGACGACCGGTGGCATTCGAACGAGGAAAAGTGGTGCTGACACTTCATTTTCGACAAGCACGTGCTCCCCACTTTGCATAATGAAAGTACCTTACGAGTGCGATGCACGCAGCTATGTCGACTATTATGCCCAACAGGCCGGGGGTGGCTTTCCGGTATTTAGCGGTGCACGCATGCAACGAGGACATGGTCTGGGGAACATACTCGGCAGCATTGTGAAAACGTTCCTGCCCTTGGTGACGCGTGGGGTGAAAGCAATCGGCAAACAAGCGGTACGCAGTGGACTGCAAGTGGCCGGTGATGTCTTGGGGGTACGGCACCCAAAGAATCCTTGAAACGGCGGGCCAAAGAAGCGAGAGGCGTCTTGGTGGCCAAAGCACAACGCACCGTAGGGAATAAAAGAGCTGCCCCACGGAGACCACGCACCAGTCGACGACCGATCCAGCGACGACGCACATCGAAGAAGACAAAGGAAATCTTTTCTTAAAACATGTCCTTAATCCACGCCGAGTCCTGCCCCTCCACCAACAGTGAATTTGATTTGTGGACCGTGCCGCCCACACAGACCAGTGTCGAACAAGGATTATGGGTGGAGCATCTCCCGCTCTCCAGCATCAACGAAACCGGGCCCATCGAGTTCACCATCAGTAATGCGGATATGGCCTATGTGGATTTAGCCCATACCTACTTGTATGTGAAAGCCAAGGTGGTCAATGGAGCTGGCACCAGAATCGCTGACCAAGCAACGGTGGGCCCGACGAATCTCTGGCTGCACTCGATGTTTCAGCAGGTGGATATTTTTCTCAGCGACAAACTCATCAGTGACTCCACCAACACGTACCCCTATAGAGCCTACATCGAGACACTGTTGTCGTATGGCCGAGAGGCTAAAAAATCTCAGCTGACAACCGCTTTATTCTACAGGGACACGGCCGAGCACATGGACACGGCGGACAATGGGGGATATAACAAACGGAAGGCTTTCACTGCGAACAGTGCCTCGGTGGATATGATGGGTCGACTGCACGCAGACATATTCATGCAAGACCGGTACCTCTTGAACAAGATCCCCATCAAAATCCGACTGATACGGGCGCCTCCGACCTTCGCCTTGATGGCCACTAACGTAGAGGGGCATGCAGCGGACTATAAGATTGTCATCCAAGACGCAGTCCTGTATGTCGGAAAAGTGAAACCGAATCCAGCCGTTCAATTGGGACACATGAAAGCCTTGGAAACAAAACCAGCCCAGTACCCTATCCGACGTGTACAAACCAAAGTGTTCTCTGTGCCTGCTGGAAATATGGGCGCCAGCAAAGAAAACCTGTTCCTGGGGGGACTACCCAAGCGATTGATCCTGGCCTGTGTGGAAAATACCAGTTTCAGCGGAGCCTACCCAGAGAATCCGTTTGACTTTCAACATTTCGGCATTAATTTTGTGGCCCTGCATGTGGATGGACAACAGGTGCCAGCCACGGCGTTAACACCGAACTTTGGGCGGAGGAATTTCATTCGA
>JAVTVY010048681.1:0-24737 GCA_036873755.1 Hanleya hanleyi
CCTATCATGTTCTAAATGACGAGACGAGTAAAACGCGACCCCACAACCCTACCGCAAATGTATAGAAGTACGTTTCCCAGGGGGACAAACATTGAACCTATACCCCAGTATGGGTCTATATGGGGCTCGGTGACTTTTTTCAAAAATTTCACCGATTCGCACGGGGACACTTCCTATCATGTTCTAAATGACGAGATGAGTAAAACGGGACCCCACAACCCTACCGCAAATGTATAGAAGTACGTTTCCCAGGGGACAAATATTGATCCTATACCCTCAGTATGGGACTATATGAGGCTATATCGTACTTTTTCAAAAATTTCACCGATTCGCACGGGGACACTTCCTATCATGTTCTAAATGACGAGACGAGTAAAACGAGACCCCACAACCCTACCGCAAATGTATAGAAGCACGTTTCCCAGGGGGACAAACATTGATCCTATACCCTCAGTATGGGACTATATGGGGTTCGGTGACTTTTTTCAAAAGTTTCACCGATTCGCACGGGGACACTTCCTATCATGTTCTAAATGACGAGACGAGTAAAACGAGACCCCACAACCCTACCGCAAATGTATAGAAGTACGTTTCCCAGTAGGATAAACATTGAACCTATACCCTCAGTATGGGACTATATGGGGTTCGGTGACTTTTTTCAAAAATTTCACCGATTCGCACGGGGACACTTCCTATCATGTTCCAAATGACGAGACGAGTAAAACGAGACCTCACAACCCTACCGCAAATGTATAGAAGTACGTTTCCCAGGATGGTCCTATACCTCCCATACCCCATATAGGCATTTTCCGTAATTTAGGATAAAGTCCGTATTCCGTATTTTTTCAGGAAAATTTTTACATACACCCACCCTGGAACTAGGGGAAGATAACTCTGTTGATAGACAAGCCCCGTTAAGCCCGGCGACCTATATACCCCTCATACCCCATATAGGCATTTTCCCAGGTTTTTCGATAAAGTCCGTGTTCCGTATTTTTTTTTTTCAGGAAAAATTTTACATGCACCCACCCAGCCATCAAATACCCCTTCACCTAGGCTTCACGTTGATACCTCACTCGACCCCATTCGACCATTAGGGGCTCCCCTAGATGCCAAAACGTCTATTTTCATACCCTTGGGCCACCGCGCATGCGCAGAATGACCCTAATTCAACCCCACACCCAGTCCATCAGATGCCCCTTCATGAATGCTTCACTCATTGGCCCATTAGGGGCTCCCCTAGCTCCAAAAAGGCTATTTTCATGCCCTTGGGCCACCGCGCATGCGCAGAAGGCCGATATGTCAACCCCACACCCAGTCCATCAGATGCCCCTTCACGAATGCTTCACTTTGATACCTCACTCGACCCCATTGGACCATTAGGGGCTCCCCTAGCTCCAAAACGTCTATTTCCATACCCTTGGGCCACCGCGCATGCGCAGAATGCCGATATTTCAACCCCACACCCAGCCCATCAGATGGCCCTTCACGAATGCTTCACATCAATACCTCACTCGACCCCACTGGTCCATTAGGGGCTTCCCTAGCTCCAAAACGTCTATTTCCATACCCTTGGGCCTCCGCGCATGCGCAGAATGCCGATAGTTCAACCCCGCGCCCAGCCCATCAGATGCCCCTTCACATATGCTTCACTTTGATACCTCACTCGACCCCATCGGTCCACTAGGGGCTCCCCTAGTTCCAAAAAGGCTATTTTCATACCCTTCGGCCACCGCGCATGCGCAGAAGGCCGATATGTCAACCCCTCACCCAGCCCATTAGATGCCCCTTCACGAATGCTTCACTTTGATACCTCACTCGACCCCATCGGTCCACTAGCGGTCCCTACAGATTGCCGAACACTTCCACGAAAACCCACGGGTTTGGGACTACTTTCGGTCCGCGGAGGCAGACCGCATCACCACCAGACCGCATCACCGCGGAGAAATACATGCCCCCAAGGTCACGCCCCATTCACCCAGACCGGAAGTGACGTCACACCTGCGCCCCATTCACCTGCGCACACCGCCCCATTACCGCCACAAAACCTCCCCATTTTTTTTTCTGCGCATGCGCAGTGAGGCGCTAACATATCTACTTGCTCTTTGTATACTACTAACGTGTAGCAGTCACCTGTCCGATTTTAAAATTGTTACATGCGCAAATTTGAAATGCTTGCTTGAAATATTTGAAATGCTTGAAATACTTTGAAATTTAAAAAACGCGCAGCACAATTTTAAAATCGCGCAGATTTTGAAAATACGCGTCCCCCTCGTCACGAACAAGAGAAACCGCAATTATATTATTTAAAATGAAGCTGATTGTGAAAATTCAATCTAGGCCTAATTTGTTACAAGAAGTGCAGGCTACTTTCTGATTTGAAAGTTATTTTCTCATTTGTATTAATAACAAAAGGTCATGACCACCGACACATTCGCACAGCTTCTGGCAGTTTGGCATTGAGCATGTACGTTATGTTCATATACATGAAGCCCCCAAGTGGGTGAACAGCATGAGTTTTGTACCATGTCTGTTTTCCACGAGGGGAAGATTAATTTCCTCTACATGATGACTCTACATGGATGTCCAGCTAATCACATCGTACATTTGCGTACACTTCACCTTCCATAAGTAATTGGCTTGCGAATCGTGTGTCGCCACTATTGCGGAGCGATATCTGATACTTTACCGTATACTGTTCGATCTTCATCCGACGGAGAACAGTCTGGAAAAGTCTGATAAATTACAGGCTTTTCATACTACTTCTGAAACATATATTGTCTGAGCTTACAAAAGATATACAGATATGAATAACTTCCGTATTATCCAACAGGTGCTGTACATGTGTAATTTTGAACAAGTGGCACAGCACATGACTCGAAAATGGCGAATTACATTGGGGTTACGTCGGTAGAGTTTAGCTGATTGGCTGACAAGATCACGTGGTGTTGATTTCCGGGAATTCCCTCAGAAAGTTGCCGATCCCAGGGTCAGTCTTACCGCGTATAGGTGATCCAGATGGTTACAGGTTGCATATCGTAGTTAGTAATATCGTCCCTATATGGCTGAGATAGCGCTGAACGCGACGTTAAACCCTAACTCACTCAGTCACTCACTCACACTCATATACATGAACACTAACGCATATTTTTTTGTCTGGCCTGAACGTGAAACTGGCAGATATGAGGTCAGACGATGTCAAAGGTTATCACGTTGTTTGATTCCCAGAGTGCTTTGCGTATGGTCCGATCCACGCCAGTAAGAGCGGTGTGCTCGCGTGTGGAATACAGGAAGTCGCCTAATTTCAGCCGTTTTGAACAAACACAGGTATGCTTTATGTGATACAATGCTTTATTATGGTTTATTATGGTATAGGCTTTTCGAATATGCATAGCTGAGGGATGGATGATTCAAGAAAGGCGCAGTTCAGTCAGTTGAAGACCAGCAGATCGGCCGGGGTCAAGCGAGGTCATCGATGCAGTTGTTTCCCCTTCTGTATATCCTAGACTACACTAGCTCTCCATCTGGGTTAATTCATATATTGAGGCTCAAATGGCATATTCTTCTTTACATATTTCCTGTTTCCTAGCACCCGATACGTCCAAATACATCTAATATCAGCTTTATAGATATTGTTCCTTGTATTCAGACCGAAAATAAACTTCATATTGAATTTTATTGATTTGCATAGAATGTCATGGCTAGGCTGATCTGATATGTTGACAATTCCATCGTGACTCAGTGACGAGAAGATCATCCTGACATCCTGAAGTACATAGCCATGACAATATGCATTCGTTGAGGATGTACCGAGCGTTTCTATATTTCTCAGGTTGGCCCCAATCTATTGGAACCAACACACATATCTACCCTAATGGTTATTATATATCGGGACCGTCTGCTCCATTAGGCTCCATCTAAGGTTGATATTTAAATAACCTGAAAGCATTTATATGGTTGGCTAAGATCCGTTTTATTTGCCTTCCATCAGAAGCTGAGATGAGTCGTGCATCTGAGTGCATAAAACTGCACAAACAGCTAAATATAAACGGCCGATGGGTGATAGGTGATGAAGAATATGAAAGCTCTAGTTCAAATAAACCAGTTATGATGAAACTGTCCATATTAAGCAGATATGAACGCTATTTATTAAGCTCTTCAAAATCCCTACATTGACATTGACAACCTTCCGCAAAAACGACCTGCAAATGCAAGCGTTTAGATGATGATTCGGTGGGATAAAGTATCACAGTGTTTTGGAATGTACCACAGGATCTTGTTTGTTGGCAAGATTGTAATCTGTTGATCGCCTTTCTCCTGCAAGAAATTAAAGTTGCTTCTCTCTTTCTCTACCCGTACCTCAGATTTGGTATCGAGATCAAGTCGTTTCGTTTACGAAAAGCGTAACCATCTCACATTGATATTTTCTCGTAATATCTAAGAGTTTTGTATTTATATGCAACGCAATAACTAGATACTGGCAATAAATCTTGTACGGAAGCGTATTACTGGCAATAAATCTTGTACGGAAGCGTATTAGTGCCAGTGTGAAAAAAAAATTTCCGAGATTTATCTCCTAATTAGGACTTATTATCTCCTAATTAGGAGAAAATTATCTCCTAATTAGGACATATTATCTCCTAATTAGGACTTATTATCTCCTAATTAGGAGATAATTATCTCCTAATTAGGAGATAATAAGTCCTAATTAGGAGATAATTTTCTCCTAATTAGGAGATAATAAGTCCTAATTAGGAGATAAATCTCGGAATTTTTTTTTGTCACACTGGCACTAATACGCTTACGGAAGCGTATTAGTGCCAGTGTGAAAAAAAAAATCCGAGATTTATCTCCTAATTAGGACATAATATCTCCTAATTAGGAGATATATTATCTCCTAATTAGGACTTATTATCTCCTAATTAGGAGATAATTATCTCCTAATTAGGAGATATTATGTCCTAATTAGGAGATAAATCTCGGAATTTTTTTTTTCACACTGGCACTAATACGCTTCCGTAGATTTGTAATTTTTTATTGAGATCCAAAATACTTAGATCTGCGCGAGAAATACTGATGAACTGGGTGGTCATTTGGATATCTGATAAAGTATTCCAAGAAACAGTACTTGACAATTTCAATCTATTTCACGTAAAGATTATCAAAAGTGAGTCTCATACGCCACTGGATTACCCACTGTATGGATTTCGGTGTAGTGTGAATAAAGTTCTAATGACTATTTATTAATACGATAAAAACTGCTTCGTAGCGCCAGCACGATTGGCAAGGAGTAGGCGGCGTAATTGATTAACGGTCAGAAATTTGCCAGTGATCATGGATAAAAATTTTCGCTTATCGACTGCTGCAGGTGTATGGACAGAATAACTGGTTTGTGTTATGTTGATCTATGACTTTATATGTAGCTCTCTACAGAACTGAAACAGGTTCGTTCTTCTGTTAGATATAATTCATACTCCAACAGGAAACAATCGACTCGATGTCTTGACCCTCAACCATTGGAGTGAAACAAAATACGCTGCCAAGTCAAAATAACGTTTGATCATCAGTATTTCTGAATTCATTATGTCCCATGCCACAATTGGACCATGCCACAGTTGGCCAATGCCACAGTATCATGTATACAAGATAAATTAGTCCGGACAAGAACTGTAGCTAAGCATTTACGTTATATTTCGATTATAGAGTGATATTGAATCCCCCGTTCTCACACTTGTGTATACAACATATACTGGTACTGCTATGAACCGCGGAGATACGAAATATAGAGGAAGATTTTATCCTCACACGAAGCTACAATGAACATGATGAATGGAGTTCGGGACGACATTTACATGACAAGGAATAAGTTGCATATCGTGTGAGAACCCAGTGCTGAATTTGCATATTCATCTCATCTCGTAGCAATTTTATTTCCGATTGTTGATTGATTCCTTGAAAGGAAGTTTTGCTTAATTCGGGTCCTTTTTATGATGGATTAAATTGGTCTACATTCCCGAAGACAAAGAGCGGCATGTCGGCATTATGGGCATACTTAGTTTTTAAATTTCACTGGTAAATAGAAATATCGATTTTCCGGAACATTGACAGGTCCAAATGTAACTGTCCATATCGTTCGAGATTTGAGTTGATCCCACTGACACGTCATGTTAATCCCTCAGTGCTAGCTCTTGTTATACATTCTTGATGTCACAGTCATCCTGCGGCATAGCCTCAACATTGTTGATTCTGTGGCTAATTGAGGGGCGGAGGAGTGAATATTTTTCAAGATTGTTTATTTCAAACTCTTTGAAGTGAAGCCTTCAATTTGATTAAGGATACTGAGCCCTCCTGCAGACACTTTTAGACACCCTCTAGAATTCGTCTTTATACAGTAAAACTTATGTCTTGTAGCTATGGTAACGTATATATTTGTTGAAAGTGCATTTCTTAAAGATTCCAAATACATAAATCTGTAAACCTGTAGGTTGTGAAGATATTCGGATCCAAAAAGCAATACTTTACAATTTAATTTAAATTTTTTAAATGCTATTTTCAAAAATGAAATCAACATCATTTCCTGTATAAGACCACTCCAACAGGAAATCCGTGTCTCAGTGTTATCAATTTTGGTCTGGTTCTCATTCTATTGACATTTAATGGAATATTTCTTTAAAAATCGAGCAACTCACAGCTTTGAACTTTGAAGTTGAATTAAATGTCAAGTTGAATACTTTTTGAAAATAGCCATTTAAAAAAGAAGGCCCATTTTTTTTTTTTTTTTTTTAATTTGAATAACTTCACATCCTACAGATTTGCAGTGAACACATTTATAGATTTGGAATCCTCAAGAAATGTGCTTTCAACAAATATATACATTACCATAGCTAAAAGGCAGTTAGCTGTATAAAGACGAATTGTAGAGTGTGTGTAAAAATATTTGCTGGAGAGCTCAGTACCCTTAAAAGGTCTGATATTGTGGAACACTAGAAATACATGTTGAAGAACTACAGGCAAACAATCATATAATAGTACATCCATATGTGCATGTGATGAAGATTCCACTGTACCAATCCCGTTAATTTGTCTCAACAGTTGTATAATTGTATTGATTAGACACCAACGTGATGCTAGAAGACGTCCCGAAATGAATAATCCGATATCCGTGATTGGATACGATTTACCTTCGCGAGCGAAATGCGCTGTGCCAAATAATTCTATTTGTTCCAAAATATTCACTTTGAGAATTATAGAAATAACCAGCATTTCTGAGATTGGTTATTGTGCCGAGTAGTCGTCGGTGAAACGCGAAACCATTTATTGTCATCTCTATACTGAAAAATAAAACACATCTCCTAGATATTTTTATTAGTTCGAGAGGAAATACTATGCTATATCCATATATGTTATTTATGACACGGAAACTTAGGAATGCTTATTTCTGGGTTGATTTACCACGGTACATGAACAATCTGATTTCAGTCACAGTCGTCTGGTCCGTCATTCATTATTCAGCCGCTGCCAATTAAAGAATACTCGTATCCATAATTCAAAGATCTATCCCATATAACAGCATTCAAATAGATAATCATAGTATACAAATAGGCTGGTTTCCTGCAAGAAAGAAGCGGTCAACAGTTTCATGTGATGCCGGCAAGAAAAGCGCCAAGACAAGAGCTCTTGGCTGTATTTTCCCTTCCTTTGGTCTGTTTACAAGAGAAAAAACAAAACAAAGACGCCAACAATCCATAAAAAGTTTAACAGTGAAAGATAAAACATCAAAAATCTTCACAGTAGACCAGAGATACCTTAAAGTCGATCCAGTCATATTAAAACACTTTCAACGTTCCACAACCTAATATTCTCTCACACGACTGAATACAGCCGTCTAGTCCGTCATTCAATATTCAGCCGTCGTTCACGAAAGAATTCCCGCGTACATAATCCAAATACTTAATTCGTATAACGGCATCAACACCATATTAGAAAACAATCCTAGCATACACAACATAGGCTAGTTCCCAGAAGTGGTCAACAGTTTTCAATTGATCTGACAAGACATCAGGAGGTATCAAATTCGGATATCTGCTCAGTATTCCTAATCCATATGATTTTTGTTGTAAGGGTGGTATAGAGAATGATGTATCTTAGTCACTATTTGGTTGTGTTTATTCATATGAACGTAATGAAGATCTTGGAGTACGGCTCTGAATTAAGCGGAGTGAGTGAGTGAGTAGGATTTAACGTCGTTTTCAACATTGTTTCAGTCATATCACGACGGTGCCTACATGTGCCAGAACACGAGAGTGTCCACAGTTCCTATTATTCTGGACACTGATCAGCCCAGCCAGTACAGCACTCGGTCACCCATCCAAGTATTGGCCGAGCTCAACGCTGCTTAACTTCGGTGATCTGACGAGAACCGGTGTGCCCAACGTGATGCGCCGTACCCTGAATTAAGCGGAAATAGGTACAAGTTACGATAGGTAATCCGAAAGGTATTGCACGCTAAGCTAGTATGTTGCTATCAGCATTCGATTTACATCGCCCAATTTGTGATTTTGAGTAGAGATGCCTTGTATAGTCCTATTTTACAATGGGCAATAATGTCTTGAGTCGTTGATTGAATTTGTCACATTTTACTCGGGATCTATCAAGTAATACTAGCCAAGATATTTGTACGCCATATGCAGGACCCACTGGAATATTAGTCTCCAGAAAGGGATAGTTTACGATGTCGAAATTGGAGGGGAGATTGGGGTTCACAGGGACATTTTTCACCTTTTTACAAAAATCTCTGCTAATATTGTAGATAGCCTTCTATGTTCTAGTTATGACTAATATTTAGTATGACATAATCATACAAAACATTCTGAAACATCTATTATACTTTTCTCCAGAATTCATTTTTAAAAAGCCAAAAGAAAAGTGACCCATCAGTTTGCCCCGAATATGGGTGCACTGGGACACCCACTAAGGTGGGGTGAGACAACAACACAATCAAGTATATACTAATATGTTCATAGGAGTTTAGAGGATTCCGCAGCGATGGTTATAGTTAGTTGCAATTTTAGACCTCTGCTTTACATAAAATATTTTCCAGATGCCAAATTTGAGAAGAAAAAATAGTTCATATGATTCTTATGCCAACGAAAGCATCTGACTTTCAAAGTGTTAGTAAAACTCATCAAATCCGATAGAATTATTAATTACTATTATCTAGGAAACCTTATCATGCACTCCAATTTCACCATTTGATTACTACTGCCCCTGTGTGCCCCGGCAAAAGTGTCCCAGTCCGCCCCCGGTGCATGATATATTCCGCTTTATGAAAAAACTAATAAGTACTTTTGAGATAATAAATCGATATAATTAAATTGTACCTTTGTCTATTCTCTCTCAGTATAACAAAATATCATCCACAGTCCTAACAAATTACTTGGACTGCTCAAAAACAACTTTTTTGGTTCTATTTTTTTCCAATGATAGTTTTTAATCATTAGGTGTTGTATGTGGGTGGTAGCTTCCTGTTGATAATAATGTAATGTGCTTCAAGTCTTTAACACATGAGCTATTCAGCTTGTCTAACTGTGTCCCATGTCCCAGTGTACCCCAATCTCCCCTAATCATCTCTCTAAAGATCTTCTTGCAACCTTCACTCTATATGTGCTGCAGTCAGACAATATCTGAAGAGAACTTCACTTCTACTGCAACATGTACATTAAACGTTTCCCACAAACTACAAACTACCCATCTTCGCTTACCCAAGTCTAACACTACACGTGTTGCCTTGGCTGAACGTAACACACTATCTGATCAGAATACAGGTCTGGTGATGTCATAGCGCTATAAATATTCCGTGGTCTATATTAGGGGAAGTGCAATGTATGACCTCTTTAAAATTCAAATTTGATTGGCTATTCCAAGGGAATTAACATCAATACATCCACCACTTGCCATATTTGGAGATCACACTGGCAGACATCAAATAAAATCCTAGCTGCACGGTGTTGGCAAGCTCCTATCATGATTGGCTATATGACATCACGTGCGTTTCCCGGTTTGAACCGTTTACTCTATTCAGTAAGTCAAGGTAAATGACGGAACGTTAGTGTAGTATTTAACTTGAAAAATGTGAAGATGCAAACTACCAATAACCTTAAGTAAGCTTTACTTTGAGTTTACTGCATTCAGTCAATACATTCAATAAGCTTCACTTCAAGTGTACCGCATTCACATTTCAGAATAAGCTTGTCTTTTGACTGTCGACGGTTTGCTACTACTGATCCCAAAGAGTTAGTGAAATATTATAATCCAAAATTATTATCCTCTATTAGACATGACGGATATGGATGTTTGGGCTAGAGCTGGCAGCTAAAACTAAGCGCTAAAATTTCGTGATGAAATTTAGTTACTTTATGGGACCAGGCTCCCTAACAGGTTTCCAAAATCAAAAGATTTTTCCACCTAAATTTCAAATTTACTATCTGCTCTATAAAGTTTGGTTAAAAGAAAGTGATCAAATATTTCTTTATATGGAAAATTAAGCTTTTAAGATGAGTTGTCAGGCCAGACTAGAGATGCACACTTCAGACTGAATTAGTCGGCGAGCATTGCATGTGAGTCTGCATGTTTATCTAAGACATGGTGATAAACTGATCAATAATTAACTTTTTCTAAGCGTTTTAACAAATAATATTGAAAATTTAGGGTTATAAGTCATTTGGCTTAGGTTAAGGGAGTACAGGTCAAATTGCATCTCATTCACTTGTCGGTTTCACTTCATATCCCGCCCCCTGTACATGCCATTCGACAAATATATGTAGGTTTATAGTTTTGGTGAGAAAATTAACCTCTACGACGTCGGGTATTACAGGTTGGTTTTTCTGTGTATTCTTGCATTTACCAGGTTTACCCCGTGTCATTACATCTCCCGAGCTAGCATATCCAATTCCGCTTAAGCTGGTGCTAGGGGCGGTGCGGATACTTCATAGTCTCCACATGAAGATCTGCAATAGAAGCTACGATACCAAGGCTACATCCGAGAATTCATCGTATTCTCGGGTCTAAATGTGAGGTGCAGCGAGGAGCATTCTTGTGGAGTCATATGGTTGCTTTTTAGTCGCCAGACGTCATTTTTTCATCTCTTGCATATTGTTACGGGTATCGACTCTGGTTACAGTATAATGTAGTTAAAATACACTATAATGATCCACAGAATATACACCGGTCAGGATAGCAGCAAGTTATGTACTTCTCGGACAGCTCAGTATCTTCCCAGTAAGATACTTTGATAATAAGTCTGGATTTCTGACACCACAGATATAGAGAGATATCTGACCTCATATATAGAATAGGTACCGTATCCCAAGATGTTGCTAATATTTCATAACACCTATGTGGATGTCGGTGAGATGTTTCATCAGTAAATATAACGTTCTCAACAACGACCTTGTTGTCTTGTACTCATTATCCCGGTTGGGATGTTGTTAAAGTCTGATTTTACCAATACACAAATGTTAATGGTGGTCCAACCCACCCACATATAATAGAAGAAGTTGACTCCAGTATTAAAAGGAAAATGACACACTTTTATTCTATTATGAAAATGAACGTGACCACAACAGCATCCGACCGCACGATTGAAACGGACTATAGCTGTGGAATGCGAGCGCATTGGAACATTGTTGCCGTTTGCTGCATGTTGTATGTGACCAGCGGCGGGCATCTCTGATTCTCTACCTCGCTGATAAAAACAACATCGCCAGTCAAACCGAGTGGAACCCTGGACTGAAATGATTGGGTGAGGTTATTTGTCAGAATCAGCTATAACTTGATAGAATAGGAATTCTATCAACTCATCACAGTTTGGGGACGTTTATGTATTCAAGACTTCAGGAAGGGATATACTTCTGATTATCGCTACATCTGTGTCAACTCATCATGAAATGGAAATACATCTCTATTTGTGACAGTGCGGGGACGTCTGAGTTTCGCTTGTTTTACCAAGCTTGCATCATACCTGAAGTGAAACAGTGGACGTCTGATTTACATCTAAAGAAAGGCTGGCACTTCTCATCGTCTTATGACATCTATTAGTGCATCTATATGTTCTTCTATTTGCTTTAAGGGGCTTCTAAAAGCAGGACATCTTTGGGGTCTCGCCCACGGCAAAGTGAAGTCAAATGCAAGACCTGCGCAATTTATACCTTTCCCGCCGCTGTGGTCACGTGATATTCAAGTACTCTTCAAACCAAAGTTTTGACTGACAACAATTGCGTATAAACGAATGTTTCGATACAGAAACCATCTTTGTGAGTTATCTAGCAATTAGTTAATAATTCTAGATCATGAATACACAAGCAAACAACAGTGTTCGTATGCCAATCAACAGAAGAGAAACATGACAGTATTCGCGAGAGTATAATTTCGACAACAAGCAAGATGGTTGCCCACGAAGATCGTGACATCAAAATACAAGTGACATCACTAGGAGTTTATCCAATACCAACATGAATTATCGTTAGCGAGTTCGTAAATCAATAACCATGAACAATAATGTAACTGTTAGCACAAGATTTAGCTCGTCGGAGGCATTTGGAATCCAAGAATACTACAGTTTGAACAGCCACGTGAACTCTAGGATTTACCATGCTGAGCTAAAAATAGCAACGCACTGCTCGCGATATTGCAGTGAGATCCAAAGAAGAACAATTCATCAAAGCTATGTATTTAAGGATGTCCGCTGGTGGTTTTTGACTCTGGCAGCCATTTTGCCTGTTTTTACCTGCGGCACGCAGGTCTACGGGAGGCTCGCGTTGTTGTTCTTGTTCTTCTTGTTCTTGTGACTTTTTGAAATGCGCATGCGCTAAGAGAGTGTGATCTCTGCCACACTTTTCTTTTCAACCTCCGATCTCACATGACACCACTGTCTTCAAGCGCGTTTGAATTCATTTGCAACTATATTCGGTGGAATGAATTATTGCTTCGTTGATTTCCGTTCAGACTTCAATTCTCTTACGTCAGTCGCTTTAAAGCTGTCGGTCGTCACATCAGTCACTGTCTTCAAATATTACCATTTTCATTGAACAGTATGCAGATGTATACACAATTTAAGATCCTTGGATTTCTTATATACCAAAGAAGATGAGCCGCAACCTTGTCGGTGGTTCAGCTAATTTGCATACAGTCCCAGGCGACTGTCTTAGAAAGTAGAAAAATAAGTTCACTACTTCTCGACTCTAGTAATCATTTTATCTACCCAATCTAGATAAAACACAAATTGGTGAAGAAGCATAACAAGTAACGCATTATCATTATGATTAACATTGAATAATACTTGGTATCAAATTATAGATCATGCATCATAAAAACAAACGCAACAATTACGTTTCAGAAGTAAGCGGAACAACTCAGCAACTTTCACCGAATAAAGATGTTTAACTTTACCCCAAGCAATTCGCATATATGGAAATATGTTTTGAAAGGAAGAATAACTTAACCCTCTGTGGGAATCGAAACAATGACCCTCCAATCCCTGGACTTGCACTTAATGTCTTAGCTATACCGACTCATTGATAATACTCAAAACTGACTTTATGCGCAAACGGTTTTATAATACATAAATGACTATGTAGTATTTAATGAGTCCGACAACCCTATGCGCGAACAGTACATCATAGTTATATTGTGTACTTTCGGTTACAAGCATGAAATTTGGCACATAGCTATTTCGAATGATCCTCTTTCGGAACCAGTCCCTCTATCCTCATTCTCGCAAGCCAGGGCCTTGCTTCGCTGGTATTGATGTTCTCGTCCTCTTCCGCACTCATAATCCCTTTAGAATTGCATTAATCACTTCCGTAAAATCAATACTTATGTGTATCAGCAGACAACGGGCAGAAACATGTTGCATTTGACATCATTCTCTCAAGTCAGAGCCCATTTCTGCTAGAACTTACTGGTTCTACACTTCACAATTTACGTTACTTTGTCAATCAGTTTTACGAATGAAATTACGTCATATATTAGCAGATACTGACCATAAAAGCGATCTATTTGACCTCGTTGTCAATGTCTTAGCTATACCGACTCATTGATAATACTCAAAACTGACTTTATGCGCAAACGCTTTTATAATACATAAATGACTATGTAGTACTTAATGAGTCCGACAACCCTATCCGCGAACAGTACATCATAGTTATATTGTGTACTTTCGGTTACAAGCATGAAATTTGGCACATTTCGAATGATCCTCTTTCGGAACACAGTCCCTCTATCCTCATTCTCGCAAGCCAGGGCCTTGCTTCGCTGGTATTGATGTTCTCATCCTCTTCCGCACTCATAATCCCTTTAGAATTGCATTAATCACTTCCGTAAAATCAATACTTATGTGTATCAGCAGACAACGGGCAGAAACATGTTGCATTTGACATCATTCTCTCAAGTCAGAGCCCATTTCTGCTAGAACTTACTGGTTCTACACTTCACAATTTACGTTACTTTGTCAATCAGTTTTACGAATGAAATTACGTCATATATTAGCAGATACTGACCATAAAAGCGATCTATTTGATCTCGTTGTCAAAAGCTAGGACCTTGATTTCCTTGAGAGTTTTTAAAATTTATTTTGATACCTTTCATATTGACTTGGAAGTCATTTTCGCGAATGCAATAATTTGATGTACCAAAAGATAATAACGAGAATTCGACATGATTCTCTTATACACACAGACCTTGTTTAGTGAACTAACCCTGAAATTTCGCACTTAAATCACCTCCCGAATGACTTAATGACAAACATATTCGCGAATTGATTATAGGGAGATATCCATAGATACTGACAAGAAATGTTTCTTATTTGCAGAATTTGACTTAAAAAAAAAAAATTAATAAAATTATCAACCTTCGAAAAGGCTTAACCAAACATGTCGGATGAGGTGATATCTCCTAAGGATGAAATGGGTAATCATTTGTATAGAAGGAGCAAACCATGTATTGATATTGGCTTGCTGCATGGAAAAGAGTGTCAAGGTACCGTATTTAGTTTGCAGATGATAACGCACATAAATGCGAAACTTAATTTATTATTCTAATCGAATATCAAGACTGTCACAGGCCTCAATTTGAATCGTGAAAAATGTCATTATGCCTCTTGAACAGTTCGATAAAGCCTTCAACCCCATTCCATAGTTTCACAGATCAAAGTGATAGACCTGATAATAAATTCATTGAAAATTAACTTTGACGGAAATATAAATTTTCCATTTTGCTCGGCAAAGTAAGCGAGAAGGGAGACTGAAGAGCGTAGATGTTCGCGCTATGACTAAATCCTTGAAATTTGTTTGGATTTCCAAATATTTGAAAGCCTTTTTGATTTGCAAAAATCAACGGCTGAACGGAATGTTTTGAAACTTGGAATTCACGATACTTGTACCAAGACATTGCCAAAGCGATTATTGTGACTTCGTCTGTCAATTCAGTATAGACGGCACGGACCAGTCAACATCGTCGGATTTTGAACGAGGAAAGCGAATATATATATATTGTGTCAAATCTATTAGTCAATTCCTGCAATTGTGGGTTAGAAGTTGAAAATTACTTCCCTTGGCATGAAAACACTTGCAGATGGCGCTTTTTTTCTACAATTACCACTACCTCCGCTGATATGTCTTTCACTGTATTATTGCCACTGCCGCAGGTTTTGACTACAATGTAGTCATTTCTCACTTGTTCTATTGGGTTATCTCCCTTGCCTAGGTTAAGAAATGGGGATTTCCTTTAAAAGCCTTATAGCTGAGAATTTTGCACACCAACATTCATCCAATTTGCTAAATTTTGATAGACACTGTGATTATCTGCAAACAGTTAGAAAATAAGAAAAAGTTAAATACTATTTATATGAATTTTTCATGAATATGCTTCAAACCTAAGGCTATTCCCTATGCTTTCTGGGTTATCAAATTGAGCATGGGTCAGTGCACTTGATGTTGCCTACAGCTAAAAAATGCACACCAACCTATCTTTTCTTCTTTGTTTTTTCTCATATTACACAATTATGAATGCAACAACACACATTATTCAAAAAGTTAATTACTTTGATTTACCACCAGCGAACATCCTCAAGTACAGAGGAAACAATAAAGATGTTTATGTAAGTACAAAGCAAAATATGACGTGTGTACACGCTTAAAACTAAAGTGTTGAAACTTACTCGTAAAGTGTTGAAATAGCACTTTAAGTGTGTCCACAGGGACAACACTTAAAGAGCAGTCCCTGTGGGCACACTTAAAGGGTTATTTCAACACTTTACGAGTAAGTTCCACCACTTTAGTTTTAAGCGTGTAATCTTCGCTTCATTTCTAAACATACATCATGACAAATAATATCGCCAAATAAGCATTTGTCACAATATCGCTCCAATCCAATAACCCCTGCTATATTTGACATCATGGAATTTGAACACAACGATGTACATTTGTAGAAGTAAATAAGGGTGCCGATTAATAGTTATCGACGAAGGGATGATGTTTCTCGGATTTTTTTTCGAATTATTGAATTTTTAACTACAAAAATTCATTTTCAGGACGAAATTATAAACATTTCGGTTAAATATTGTATCGTGAGGATCTGGGAGAATCCAATAAATTTCATAAGTTAAAACATTTATTACCGACAAAATTTGTAGATCAAATTCTAAAAAAAAAAACAGCTTTCAATTCAAATAATTAAGATTTTATTATTCTAATTGCTAGAACGTACAGCATTCGGGAAATACAGACTTCAATCGAGCAATAACTGATGAGGTAGCCAAAAGCTTATTGCTAGTTTGACTGATATGCCCCACAGATACGTCTCCTCAGAATGACGGCCCAGACGCGTGTAATCCAGACGAGTAGCAGCCCACTGATCCCGCTCATTTTCTCCACATGTCATTTTCTCCTTTTCTATCTTTTCGTATTTTCCAAGCTTTGAACGAGATAGTGAAATGCTGATTTTCTGAGAAAATATCAACGTGACACCTACAACACATTGATTCCTAACGTATCTATCACTTCATATCGTGTGGACAAAACACTTCATCACACAGCTCAATTGAATTTGTCCGTAATAGCCGCTTTGTACAAATTAGACATCATTTTGCGAAACTCATATCCCGAACAGATTTATGTTATCTCTGTTCAGAAAGCGTTTCCTATTATAGCGAAGCTTCAATTTATTCCTCCAGTGTCCGAAAGGTTTACATGTACTTCTCTTTAAAATGACAATTAATTCTTCTCCAAAACACTTGAGCCCCCATATCGAACAAAGGTCACTGCCAATGACAATGTATTCCAGACACTGTCGGTCAATTTAGAAGGGTACAAAAATATTCGATTCTCGATACATTTATAATGTTCCCAGCTTACAGTCGTAGTGACTTGGCACACTCTCGCCTAAACTCTTTGTTGTATACAGCATAAATAATTGGATTGGCGAATTTAGACACCGTGAATATATCTAACGACGCTATCTCTAAGGCTGGTATGACCGAAAAACGCTCAGTCTTGTACTGCCAGTCGACAAAAGCCTTAAATATGCGCACACACACAAGCGGCATCCAACAAAGAAAATATACCCCGGTTATTAGAGACACGGTGCGCGTGGCTTTGGATGATCTGGTTGACACCATCACAATTGTAGACGACGATTCTGAGAATGAAATGCGGGGCAATGGTTGGTCAGTTATTCTTCTCGCCTGTTTGTGGATTCTGATGTTGCAGACCGTAATAAGAACAGCGGATGGTAAAACGATTGTACCAAACAAGATGAACAGCCATACTGCCGATAGAGGGCGCCCTGTGAATTCTAACTGGCATAACCCAAGATGGGGGACGTATTGGTAAGAGCTGGTACCAATCAGTGGTAAGGTGGTGATCAACGCCAAATATATCCAACAGGCAGCTATGACGCATTTACAGCGTCTAATGGTGACAAGGGCGGGATATTCCAGTGGTTTACAACAAGCGATGCAGCGATCCACAGAGATGGCGGTTAAAAGAAGGAGTTCAGTACATCCCAGACAGGTGCTTATGCATCCAATAAAACTACATGCATAGAGCCCGAACTGCCAACATCCTTGTATCGTACCCTCTGAATAAAATAAGCCTATAATGGCGCCCTGCAGCAGATCTTCCAATGCCAATGCGGCAACGAGGTAATAGGAAATGCGATGAAGCAATGGTCTACGGTAAATCGTCAATAAGACGAAGAAGTTTCCCACCACGGCCAACAAACATTCAATCACAACCAATAAGGTCAGAAACACTTTCCACTCATCAGACAGTTTATAATCACCGGTAATGTTCATCCGCGCGCACTTTTCATTCATCACAGTGATACTGATTACGTAACATATATGGACCTATTTACAGCGACAGTGTATTGTTCTATGACACACGTTGGTAGGTATACTATTGCTAATCAAATGGATCCATTATATTTTTATGCAAATTGGCATCTGGTTAGCTCTCCGTATCAGCATGCTCGGTTTGTTGGACAAGGTAACACATGAACATTTGACGTTACAAAGAGGGATGAGTAATCACGCTACACCACCGCGCATCTGTACAGGAGAATAGGAACTTACGTTGTTCCCTGGATAAAGTGTTCTATTGATCTTTCTTAATTCTTAAAATCCAGTATCAGCCTGCACGATTGCACTATTCAGCCTGTCATATTCGAAATGATGAACTCGTCATGTATGGTAGAATTCATCAACTGGCCATGGGCCATGACAGTGTTTGTCAATGCGTTAGCTTTCAGTGTCACTCAAGTATTCTACTCAAGCATGTGGTCTAGCTATTCCCTGTTCTCTTGGACCTGATACGTTCACATGCGTATAATATCTGCTTCCCAGACAGTTCCTTGTAGCTTCATACTGAATTATATTGTTTTGCGTAGAATGTCGTGACCCGACTGATCTGATATGTTAGCATTTGGATCGTGGCTCTCCGACGAGAATATCATCCATGATATGGACATTAATTTCGTAATAGGTTTGTTTTGAGGAACCGGGCGTTCCTGTATTGGCATAAAACATACTAAATCTATAGCTTGTGACAGCCGTTTTCATTAGACACCTTCTATGGTAAATATTTAACTGAAAGCGATTCATTGTCGATCAAAGTACGTTGTATTTACTTTCCATTAGTAGCTCTGATCAGTCGATCATCTGAGTGTTTAGATGTGACGTAACACTATTCAGCAACTCTTTCTGGAAAGTACGATAACCACGGTGCAATACTTTAATGCATCCCTGTCAATTAGCAGCACAAGGTTGATAAATTTAATATATTGCGCAATTCAAAAGAAGCATATGCTGTTTTAAATCTGCCACACAATGGCAAAGTACACCACAAATCCATGCGGAACAAGACACTGCTGATAAATCGACTTCCGAAATTCAAAACGAACGGAGTTGCGTAAACACAGTGAATCCTTGATTCGTGTTCACCTGGGGAAAGTCCATGGTCGGTTTAGTAGGTTAGCTCAGTTAGTTTAAGGTAGCGACAAACCTGACGGTAAGTACAATAACGCGATTATTAACGTAGCCGCGCAACCTGGAACGAAAAGAACCAGGCGATTTACCGACCATGCACAGCAGTTAAATTTTCGTTCATTTTATAAATACAAAAGCCGCTCAACAAATTGAAAACAACTCAGATTATCAAATTAATATAGAGAAATGTTGGTTTTGATACAACATTGCAACAAATATACAGCTAATATTATTTCTTCTCACACCATGACGACCGATTTTTGAGCGCTGCATTTCCTAAACAGTCCATTTCTAAATCTGGTCGCAAAGTTACACGTCAAGTTGAAAGTTTAAAGAGACACACATACTTCGGACATGAGAAAAATGCAGTATATCTAATCTAAACTATCAAGAGTCCTCATTCCGAATTTTTCTAATTTGGTAACAAACTGGAGGAAGAATTCGATCGTAGCTTGCAGGGTGGTACATTTCTGCAAATAAATTATGCGCTAAAAATTACATACAAATGCGTGTGAATAAAAACAAACGTCAGGGAATCGAAATGTACTAGCGAATATTGATTGTGTTACGGTTGACATGATTGAAAACTGTTGATTGCTGGACAGTAAGCTTGTTTATTTCACGTTTTTGCAGTGCCGGAGTGCCGAAGTTACAGGCATTGCTACCGTCCACTACTGCTACCGATAGACGCCCAACCAATCTTTAGTCCGAGCTTCCTCTGACCCTTGATCAACGACGACAGAGGGTATATTATACAGATATTGCATGCTGTGAGGTGTGAGTGTGAGTTGAACATCAACATCTCGAGCTGAAAAATCGTGATATCACACCTCACAGCATGCAATATCTGTTTTATTATACCGAAAAAAAACCCATAAACAATACAAATAGACATACAGTGTAAAGAGAAAAACGGCCAAATCTTTATCAGTTGGTATCAGCCCACTATTAATTTCGTTACTTGTTATGTATTAGCGTTAAAAATCGGCAAAAATCCAGAAAATTCACAATGCATAAATCCACCTGGCATGTCAATATTTACCTTGTGGGACATTACCATTGGAAGTCATGACAGATGTTGATCATGGAAATTTCAAATTACCGCCACTGACAGCTGATTGGTACTACAGAATGTCATTCAATTCGTAAACAGGGAGCCTTCTCACCCTTCACTGATCATGTCTTCATCCACCATGCTTTTTCCAAAGTGGCCCAAATCAACACCAGGGAGTACAGTTTGAAGACTCATCTGCAAGTTGAAATATCAGATATATCAGAAATGCTGATAAATCGCAGCTCATAAAATCCATAAAGATCTGCTCTCAAATTTCTAAACAATGTAGATCGTGGCTACTGACCCGGAAGTGATTAATTGTAATCTGATGCCTGTCAGGAATGGAACCATTGTTAAAATAAGGAATGCTCTCATCTGAACAAACCATACCCATCCCCAAACTCTGAGTCACACTGTGCCAAATTCCCAGAGTTGATGTGTGTGTGTGGGGGGGGGGAGGAGGTTGTATGGGGCTTGCTAATATTTGGTGCCTGTAATTCATGTTCCTTGCTACCCACAAGATCTCTGATATGAATATGAAAGAGAATTACAAACTTATAATCCTGGAGATAGTGGAAATGGAATGAAGAGAAAGTATTTGCTATGATGCAAATGTGACTGACAATAAACACACAACAATGTGAAACCATCAAGTCAGATTAATTGTTGACTAAGTTAATCAGATTTTTATTTGTCTCATTAAAGGTACAAATGCAAAACGCATTTTGGAAATTCTTTGTGTGTGGAACAAACATCTGAGTTTTTACAGGTGATATAATTATTATTAATTTCATGTGGTTTTAGACTGATATAAAGTGAATTAATGCATAAATGATTTGAAGCATTGAAGATTTGAACTGAGGTCGAGATTTTGAAAAAAAACATGTAATTGTATCTATGTGAATTTCCTTTCTTCCATTTACATTTTATTGTATCTTGAAAGTTAATTTGCTCATAATTACCAGCTGTGTTAAATGAACCATGTCATATTTGGCATTGACTATTTGGCCCTAGTACTGACAAATCAGTCATTTTTTGCCTATATTTGCTTCAAAAGGTCTCAATTTTGTCGCAGAAATGGCATAACAATACAAGAGATGTTACCCAGCATTATCAGTATGATATTTATTTCAACCACATTTAGCAAGAAAAAAAAATAATTTTAATAATTAAAAAATTTATTAAAATTAATTAAAAAATTTATTTTATTTTATTAATAATTTAAAAACATAAATTTGAAACAACCCTAATATTTGTACGTTGTTCATGAGTCATCATGGAAAAGATTGGGCTGATCCAGTAAAAACTGTAGCCACAGTGACGATTTAAAGTTCTCTGGTCAAATGTGAAAATGTCAGGTGACAGGTATCAGCCCACTATTAATTTCGTTACTTGTTATGTATTAGCGTTAAAAATCGGCAAAAATCCAGAAAATTCACAATGCATAAATCCACCTGGCATGTCAATATTTACCTTGTGGGACATTACCAGTGGAAGTCTTGACGGATGTTGACCATGGAAATTTCAAATTACCGCCACTGACAGCTGATTGGTGCTACAGAATGTCATTCAATTCGTAAACAGGGAGCCTTCTCACCCTTCACTGATCATGTCTTCATCCACCATGCTTTTTCCAAAGTGGCCCAAATCAACACCAGGAAGTACAGTTTGAAGACTCATCTGCAAGTTGAAATATCAGATATATCAGAAATGCTGATAAATCGCAGCTCATAAAATCCATAAATATCTGCTCTCAAATTTCTAAACAATGTAGATCGTGGCTACTGACCCGGAAGTGATTAATTGTAATCTGATGCCAGTTGGCAACGTAAAACGCTTTCCATCTGTACACGCCATCGTGATTACAGCGGAATGACAGCACAACAGACGACAATGCTACGAACAAGTCTGTTCACGAGCGATAACTGCGAGAGACCGTGTGACGTTGCCTCTGCCGTGTGACGTCAGCGCGTGATCGTGTGATATCTGCGCGAGATCGTGGGACATCACATTGACGAGCTGTTGTTTTCATAAGACATCGAGAATTGCTGAATATCACGTGATGGTGTCTCAGCCAATTAAAATAAACGAATACACAGTGAGGTATAGTAACTCGATTTATTATATCTCACTGTGTGTTCGTTTATTATAACTGGCTGAGACAGCATCACCTGATATTCCGCAATTCGCAATGTCTTATGAAAAAACATCTCGCCAATGTCATCACGATGGCGTGTACAGACGGAAAGCGTTATACGTTACCAACTGATGAAGATATATGCCTATATATATATGTACGTCTAGTTGTATTGTTTATGTTTTTGTTTGTTTGTTTTTTCGGTATAATAAAACAGATATTGCATGCTTTGAGGTGTGATATCACGATTTATTATACCTCATGTAAATTCGTAATGTTTTCATTGGTTGACAGCCTGTCACGTGTCACTGAATAAACCGTGACATTCACTGATAATGTAGCCATATCTTGCCTTACCGTTGAATAAATGTCATGTACCACGGCAGAGCGTTGAACATGACAAATGTTTCACGGCGACATTGCTGAACCAAGAGTTGCCACCGCCCCCCAGCACCCGTGGGGAGCGTATGGAGATCAAGTAATGAGCCGGCTACGAAATAGTTCCTTTGGTAATCGAGCGATCCGATCGCATTTTATTGTGAAATGAGGTTAATTTTTACCAAACGAACACAATTCATTCAAATTATACAAAACTATTTCTATGTTGTTGATTAATAGCAATCTATCCCCAGAACTCCGCAACTGGGCTAATTTCCACCAATACGGAAATAGAGGCATGCGAAATTGGTTCCGCCGAAAATTAAATGTGTGCATGATACGATAAGATTCTTTATTGCACTGAGCATCTCATTTGGGACCGAGTACAAAACACATAAAAAGTAGAATAAATAAGAAAGTAAACAAACAGGTGTGACGTTTCCGTTTCCGCTCCCAGAAATCCACTATGCCAGAGTTCAGTTTTCGCAGCTAAAGTGAGCTCTGGGGATAGATTGTTAGGTATGTGATTTGGTAATTGAAAACATTCAAAACATCAATCGAGTGATGCATCACTGGAGATGAGCTGATGCTGATATTTGAATAGCAATCCTGATCCTCCATCCGGATCTGTGTACTCCGTATAGGTACATAACAACTATTAGTCAAACGGTCCGTTGAAAATAAGAGCAATGGGCGGATGCATGCTTCGCTTTGTTCATAGAAAAGTAAAGTTTATAAGGGAGATATGCTGTAGAATGATCTCTTGGTTGTCCTCGAGGGAATGAAATGTGGGCGTCTCTCCACTTTTACTTACATCTTTGTTCAAAGGGGATGAAATATATGACTGCTGACCTGGCTTTTATTTTGCTCAATTCTGAGAAAATATGAGGTCATGAATGTGACTCGCCACTCCTAAAAATTATGAACGATCTTATATCTATGACAAACCAATAGTCTGCCAAGGTACGGCCAGAGATGAGGACTGATCGTATGAAACGTACATAATTAATCACACCAATGATAACTGTTTAAACCATAAATGTCTCTCTCACCCATGATCCCCCGCGTTGTGCTCTTGCATTTCATCTACGATCTTACATGTGTAAGGATGTGGAAGGGTCTAGAGTCTAGTCGTGCCAGTGCTGTCTAACTAGTCTTATCTAATGATACACACTTCCAGTTAATTTGCTTCTAATATTACATACATATGCAAAAGAGTCCTAAATCACTTAAGTGTGAATTGCCACTATGACTTGTTTAATGACCTTGGCTGACATTCTTTTCTCAGCAAACAAGTGACAAACAACATAACATCCTTGAAGGGAACATGCTCAAATTTGATAACTTTGTGAGAGATTATGAAAATTATCCCTTATAGAAGTCCTCATAGACTTGGGTTACCACGGTTTTAGATTAGGCAAAAAATAACCAAAAAGGGGCTTCAATATGTGCGTTGTAAACTTATAAAACAGGGCTACACCACCAAGCGCCTCCACTCAAAGTTTCTCACATTTGGCGATACATATCGCATGCTGATAGCAAAATACGAGCGTAGCGTGCAATATCTATGGCGTTACGTTTCGTAACTTATGTCTAATTCCGCTTAACCGGGGGCTAGGGGCGGTATG